>JAUTBV010131078.1:0-12164 GCA_032361325.1 Lepetodrilus fucensis | reverse complement strand
GTTCACTGTAGCTATATTTGTTCACTGTAGCTATAGGTGTTCACTGTAGCTATAGGTGTTCACTGTAGCTATAGGTGTTCACTGTAGCTATAGGTGCTAACATCCTCCACTGTGCAGGTTCCGCCAGTGCGTCGACTCACCCCTCGGTGGCAGTCAACCAGCAGCCCGACAAAGCTTACCACGAGGATGCCACCCCTGCCGACGCCTCCAACCACTCGCGGTCCTCGTCCAAGAAATCCGGCCACAGCATACACAGTGTCCATAATGGTAGGAGTCACAGCATGCACTGTGTCCACAATGGTAGGAGTCACGACATACATCATGTAGTGTCCATAGTGCTAGTACTAGTAACTAGGGGGGGGGTTCCTTTCAACCGTTCGTCGCAAATGGGTGAAAAATTCCCGCAGCGACGTTAAACTCCATATTCACTCACTCACCTTTCAACCGTGCCAAGCGTTCTCGGGACAGATTTACGACGTCACTGTACTGAGCGAAAGGAACGGCTAACGCACATGTCTCACGCAAGCAAAGTTTTAGCAATGAGTAGTCCTTAGATGTGTGATGTCACTGTTACTTTTCAGTGTGCGGTCTGCACCACCTTGCTGGAGAGTGCAGACCGCACAGACAGTGTGGTTTCATTCCTTTGACAAAACTATTCATCCGGAGTAAACAGAACACTGTACTGCGGTGAAAAGAACAGGGCCATGGTAGTCGCAGTATACATAGGATGGATGACATAGAAGTGTGTGTTAACCTTCCAACCCTGGAAACAGCTGCTTGAGTTGTATTCTCACCAGGGTGCTGAGAAGTTGAAATGAGTGCATGTTGATCCATTGACTGGGTTAATAGCGCTTTGAGCACGCATTCACATTGAGTCCTGCGCTTTATTAAATTTAATGTAATATTTATTCATTTATACAAGAACATGCATAGTATTCATAATATGTCTACATGTATAGTATTTATAGAGTCCATCAAAGTGTCATTTGTAGCATACATTGTGACCATAGTTATATGAATCTCTGTATACATCGTACCAATAATACTAATATTTGTTGTATGTACTGTGCCCATAATTATCATTATATACTACTCAAAATTTGCTAGGGATCATTATTAAGGGAGGTATTATTATTATTATATTATAGGAGTCAACAATATTTAATGTCCAAAATAATAGAAGCCACATAAAAAAATGGTTTCAATAATGCCAATGGTAGGAACAAAGCATGCATTGTGTCCAATATTGTACGAGTCGCACCAGAACCATCTGTATTTAATTTGTTATACATTCTTTATCATTTACCATTTTCCTACTACTATAGAGGACCTTATTGTTTCTGCATCAGGTCCATTATTAGAGAGCACGGATCCATGGATCCGACAGTCGACGTCGTCCCTGCTGCGGACCAACGTGGATCTGAAGGCGATGAGGAACCGGTCCAGCAGCATGGACATCAAGACTGGCCACATCTACATGAAGGACGTTGTGTGTTACCTCTCACTGCTGGAGGCCGGGCGGCCCGAGGATAAACTAGAATGTGAGTCAACACTAGCCAGATGTCGTCATCATTCAAAAGATTAATTTGATTTAGTATTTAATGTAGCATGTCTTCAGCATATAGTTATATTTATATATTATAATATGAAATTTTAAAATGGAATAATGTAATTCTCAGGGATAAGATCATTATAATGGATATGCACAGATTTTGAGGCTCGGTGGTTTGTCTAGTAAACCTGGCAAGGGCCTGCGGCTGCTTGGATCTCAGGATTTTTTCAGCTGAAAACACAATTTCCCATTCTCAACTTTTAATTCTATTTTATATGGGTGTTGTGTATAATTCACAGTATAAATACAACTGGAAATTTGATAATTCTGATATATAATTTCCCCAAGTATATTATTTATTACTGTGTTAATCAGTGAGAGCGATTGTCCATGATTTGATACACCATTCTGGTACATGCTTATCATGAAAACCAATGATACAATATATACAGTGATAGTATCATATTGTGAGTTGGCTTATCTTTTCAGGCCTAATTGTCACTTTGTTTCTTACTTTTCAGTTATGTTTCGTCTTTATGACAGTGATGGAAATGGGATACTAGATTCCAGTGTAAGTATACATTTCTAGTACTGTAAATCATGAAATTAATGCGACCTCTGGATTTTAGACGTAATTGCGACACCAATAAAATGCGAACGGCCATGTCGCCATACATGTTTTCCTCCAAGTCTTACCTTTAATGCGCAGCAATTAAATGTAACAATACAGCGGTTGCATTTTTCGCATTAATATTCTGCTTGCATTAATTTCATGATTTACAGTACTTTGTAAGTTCACTATTGTGATGTCTATACGTTCTGACATTTCTGGTACTCAATTTTCCTATTAACCAGGGGCATCTTTAGTTGCCTGCATAACAAAGAGGTTAAGGTTAAAGATAGACAGACAGTGCCGACATTCGAAGACAATAATTATGTGAAATAGTTTGTAATTGTTTCTCTGACATTTGCAGGAGCTGGATTGTATTGTGAACCAGATGATGTCAGTCGCGGAGTATCTCGGTTGGGATGTGTCTGAGCTCAAACCTGTAAGTATCTCACTGCTTATATACCATGTCTGCTGTCTTGTGTACATTTTCTATATCATATGTCCGAGTATTTGCGTGTCGACAAAATATTCCATCTGCGACGCAAAGCACAAATTAACTTCAATTCTGTATGTCCAATGATGTCACAGACGTTTTCAATCAATTGTCTGCTTTCTTTTAATTTTAAATATTTTAATTCTCACATCTGAAATCCTCACGTCGGCAGTCTTAGGGAGAGGACCGAGATAAGTGTTTACGCGTCTGTCTAATTCCATAGAATGTATGTCAATAAAATATGTTGAAATTAAATAGGAATATTTGCTACTGTCTTTAAGGCATCATTCAACAATGCACTCACTTGGCGACAATGTTATCATGATTATATGATTTGTTGTCACAGATACAATTAAAGGCTTGCTACGTTAACCCCATATATCCGCTGTAATGGACATTTTCTACATGTATGCAATCTTAGGAATATTTTCCCTATTTGTTGTTGTCGCAAATGGGTGAAAGATTCCCGCAGCAACGTTAAACTCCATATTCACTCACTCACACCCTATTTGTTTTCCAAAACCTGTTGCAGCATTAAATCCTGATTCATTCATTTGTTCACTCATTCATTCACTCTTTCACTCACTCACATCCTGCAGCGATGTTGAACTCCATATTCACTCACTCACTCACACACTTACACACTCACTCACTCACTCACTTACTCACTCACTCACTCACTCACTCACCCACACACTCACTGAACTTATCATAAGTTGATACTTGCTTCCATCTACAG
The DNA here is from genome assembly GCA_032361325.1 of Lepetodrilus fucensis. Lineage (NCBI taxonomy): Eukaryota > Metazoa > Mollusca > Gastropoda > Lepetellida > Lepetodrilidae > Lepetodrilus > Lepetodrilus fucensis. Next base: position 8,770 of record JAUTBV010131078.1, on the reverse strand, counting down.
ATACTAGAAGACATGATGATCGAGATAGACTATGACTCTGATGGAACAGTGTCATTGGAGGAATGGAAGAAAGGAGGAATGACGACTATTCCTCTGCTGGTGCTGCTTGGGCTCGACTCAGTGAGTACTATCTGCAGACCCCGTGGACACAAGCCATCTTCAGTCATACTAATAATGACCAAATATTCGTCAATCTTTAACATTGCCAGTCGACCTCAATATTTAATGCTGGAGGTAACCGGACATGCACTAAAAAGCTGTACCTGTGCCTAATCCAGCAGGGAGGGGGTTAATTTATTCATTGCCATCAATGTTCCTGTAGTGCTAATCGAGCTTGAACTTATTCATCAACTTTAAGTTAATTCGAATATCAATAATTTAAAATAATTAAAGCATCAAAATGAATGTTTTTGTATTAAAAATAATATGTAAACACTTTAAATGTTCTTATTGTTTTGGGGATATTAACTAAATTATGTAATGGTATTTGTTTAGCCCTCTCCCTGTTGGATTAGACAAAAGAATTGCTCATTAGGGCATCTCCGGTTGCCTTCTTCAGGGAGAGGGTTAAGTTAGTAGTAGTATACGTATTGAAAATTCTTATTAATGTTCTAGGTAATTTAATATTATTTTTGTTTTGTTTGCGTGCAGAATGTCCAAGATGACGGCTCACATGTCTGGCGTCTGAAGCACTTCAACAGGCCGGCCTATTGTAACCTCTGTCTGAACCTCCTGGTGGGGCTGGGCAAACAGGGGCTCTGTTGTACATGTGAGTCCTGTCTGCAGTACCTGCGCCCTGCTCCTTTCTAGCTGTGCTGTCTGTACTTTCTGTCCCAGACATGTGCGGTTATAAAGGAGCAACACCGCCGCACAGTGTTCTGAGTGTCCGGGACATGTACCAGCAAAATAGGGGCCTGCTCCTTTCTAGCTGTAATTTCTGTACTTTCTGTCCGATGCATGCGCAGTTACACTGTGCAGTATTGATCCTTGATAACTACGCATGCGTCGGACAGAAAGTACAGAAATTACAGCTAGAAAGGAGCAGGCCATAGGTGGTGCAGACGGCACAGTACACTATCCAACATGGCTGCCACTGGCATTACTCTGTGCTGTGCTGGCTCACTCCATTCTAAAGAACAGAACATGTACTGAACATGTGATGGAACATTAGAAAGGAGCGCACCCTGTAGACTAGTACCTGTCTGACGTGATCATCACAGGAGAGGCTGTCTGTACCGTGGCAAAGCAGTTATCATCCTTTGTCTGTCAGTACCATCGTCGCAAATGGGTGAAAGATTCCCGCAGCGATGTTAAACTTCATATTCACTGGGGCTCGCAGGTTTACTGCAACATTTAGCGATACGAATGTTGGGGGTTTCCTCCTGCCCTAAACTGACAAGCCATGATATAAGTGAAAGATTCTTTGAAAGCGGGGTGAAAACCCAACTCAAAACAAAAATAAATAAATAAAGTAATAAAAGTGATAATATATTGCTCATCATGTATTGGTGAAGGGTTCCGGCTGTGACGTAAATCGCAAATGGGTGAAAGATTCCCGCAGCGACGTTAAACTCTATAAACTCTATATTCACTGTGACGTAAAACAAAATAATAATTCACTGAATATACTAGTATAGCATCTAATCTCTAGCTAGTCGCTGCTCACTGGCATTGTACAGATTTATTGGATATGTCATTCTAAGTGAATTTTGAGAAATAAACTTGGCTTGTCTTGTCTTGTTGTGTCGTACAACGTGTCTGTTTGTGTTCCAGTTTGTAAATACACAGTCCACGAGCGGTGCGTACAGAGGGCGCCTGCATCATGCATTACCACGTATGTCAAGTCTAAAAAGACGTCACAGGTATAAACAAAATCGAGTTATCCCAGTTCAAGTCAAAATCATCCAGGCTCCGAGATTATTAAACCTTGAGTACAATTTCATGCTAAAGCTCAAATTTTGTATCAGGATTTGTGAAGAAAACCTTGATTTGAGCATAAGTTTCTAATCAGAAACGTTTTGTAATCTCAGGGCCTGGTATAGTACCAATTCTGTGAACAATAAAGTAAATTTATGATAAAGTAAATTAATGATAAAATAAATTAATGATAAAGTTTAATCATAATGCTGCACATTGATTTCATGGAAATTCCTTCAAGTTACAGATTATGAACCATCACTGGGTCGAAGGCAACTGTATTGGGAAATGTGACAAGTGCCGCAAGTCAATCAAATCTTACAATGGAGTTACTGGCCTTCACTGTCGCTGGTGCCATCTCACGGTAAGCCACATTCATATCTGGAGTCACCTCCCCTTGCTCACCTGATCTGAGCCTCGTTAAAGGTTTGTAACTGGAATCCGGGTGTAAATCAAGATTTACGTTGTTTCCTGTTGTAGTAAAAACCTGATATCTGCCCTCATTTACATCCAGAATACAGTATGACTAATTTGTGAAATGGAATTGTCACGTATCGGTGAAAGATTTCTGCTGTGACGTAAAACAATAATTATCTTACTAATGACATGCAGACATGTCGGTTATATAAATTAATTCAAATCTTTGTCCACTGAAAAATAATGATTTCATCTTTAACCTTCTCGATTAGGCACTATCCCTGCTCTTTAGGAGCGTATTCGTTTCAAGCACTCGACCAACCCTAGGGTGATGAAATTAGCCAATGACCAAACACTCGTGATGATAGGAGTACCCTCATTGGTTAATTTCATCACGCGACCGTTACCCTATTACGAATACACTGTAGGACATCTCTGTGAGAATTTGACTTTTTGTTATAATATAGTGAAAAGCTGTACTTGTGAAGTAAAACAGATTGGTTGTTTCAGCTCCACAACAAGTGTGCATCCCAGGTGAAACCCGAATGTGATCTGGGAGACTATCGTGATCATGTCTTGCCACCCACAGTTGTCTGCCCAGCTGTGCTGGTGAGTCTACTCTCTCTGTACTTTAAATAACACATTACATGGATGTACAATGTTGTCAAGACTCGGTAACCAGGGCTGCGTTCAGCCAACAATACTTAACATACACTACAGTATTTTTTTCTACATGTAGTAGTTTGCTGAATGGGCTAGTATGAAAATAGCAGGAAATTTGTTTGCGCAAGAATCTGACCCATTCACTTCACTGTTTTAAGATACTGTAAATCACGAAATTAATTTGTCACTAATTTAATGTGACCTCTAAATTTTGGACGTAAATGCGACACCAATGAAATGCGAACGACCATGTTTCCATACATGTTTTCCCCGGTCTTACCCGTAAACCGCAGCAATTAAATGCAACAATACAGCGGTTGCATTTTTCGCATGAATATTCTCCTCGCATTAATTTAATGATTTACAGTATATAACTACAGATTGCTGCTCACGTAGTACTACATTCAATACGTATTAATATGTATTGTCGGCGGAACGTACCTCGGATTCAATGTTCTATAGTCAAGGGGGAGATAATCCAATATTGGAATTATCTCTGTTTTATGTGAAGCTCGTGTTTGTATCTATAGTAATTGTCTATAGTAATGGGTAATCGCATTGTTTTACTGACTGTATTGAGCATGCATAGGAAGCATGCGTTATTGTATGTTGTTTAACTGCATTATGCAAGCTTTTTGTGTCGGGGGAACGTGCATGCAAGGTTAATTATGCTACAGGAATTGGAGAAGCATTCATAAAATCATTAGCTACTGAATAATGCTAATAATGTGGGACTAATATCTTGCTTGAAGGATTGTAAACATCAAAATACATATTAAATAGCTTCTTTACTTACTGCTTTAGCAGATGTATTATTATTATTATTATTATTACTATTATTACTATTATTATTATTTAATCTTTATGATTTTTATTGTTATTATAGTTTATATATGAATATTTGGTAATGGAAGAATTTGAATGAATTACAATAAATACTTAAAACAAAATCATAGGCATTATGTATGTCTTTCATTGTAGTAGAATAGAGTGTTTGTTCTTTCCTTAATTTAAACCGTAAAGGTTTGCATCCAGTGTTTTGTGAACAGTTTTGTGAAGAGTTTTGTGAACAGACTAATGTTGTAGTTTGCATGCCACACCACTATTTCAGTTTGTTTTGTATACTTTGATGTAGAGGTATTATGACACCCACCCACATCACAATCATCATGTGAGTATCCAGCAATATACACTTACTAACACAGTATGTCCGAGCTCAACTAACCAACTCTCTCTAATTTTAAAACATATGCCGGCTGAAAATATAGGGTGATCCTAATTTCCTACGTGAATTTCTTTGGGTGAAACTATAGTTTGGTGTAAAATCAGTTCCAATCAGTTTTCATATTCCTGGACCAATTTACTATTGATATAATACTGAAGCAAAATAATTTATCGATGCTAATATATTCGCTCATATATTGCGTATACATTCTGACGCACAAAATATTTTAACTTTTACCAAAATCTTGTCATGTGTCAAGTGGCCAGAAAGGGACATGTAATTTTATTTTTATTCTTGTCTGTTTTTGTGTGGTTTATTTTCTTTGCTTTTTGTTTGTTTTGTGTTTGTCTTAGATTTATTGTATTATTGTTATGATTTTTTAATTTTGAGGGTTTTTTTTTTTTCACTCCAACAATTTATTGCTCATAAAAATATGCCAATTAGGAGATACTCCTATGCTGATTAATTTTTTTTAATGTTTTTTTAAAAATGTTTTCCACTGTAGTTTACACACAGATAAAAGCAGTTGACCCATTTTAGCCAGAAATGTTGGGTGTTTTTCTGTGAAAAAAACCGGAACAAATTGTACAGAACATGCCCAGAATACAAAGTTGTGTACTGGGTTATGTCCAGGATGTGTGGCTATGCTCATGTAACAAATAACACAGTTTGATGCAATGTTTAATGCAATGTATAATTTTTATGACTTCATGTACCAATAGACTTGATAGAGGAGACTAGTTATTTTAATTCAGGCAAAGCATTTCATAATAAAATTTTAAAAACCATGCAAGACAATAATTCACTGACTCGATCACTCCTTTCCTTCCCACAATGCATGTATTCAAGAAAGTTAATAGTAAATTTATTTTTATGGATTCTTGCAATGTCATGTGTAATTATTTCCTATTGTCCAACAACAAGTTTTCTATCTAAATATTTAGTATACTAGTTATAACACAGTCAGTAGTAATGTTCTTAGATTTGTTTTTATCCATATATTTAGTATATACTATTTAATACTAGTATATAATATATAGTATATAATACTATAATTTATATAATTTAGTATATAATACTAGTTATAACACAGTCAGTAATACTATTCTTAGATAGAGGACATACTGGGGGAATGGTTTTTAGATTCAGAAATAGTAGTTATTTCGCCCATATTATTGGTTATGTTTACCACATCGAGAAATATAAACTTTCTTTTCAAATATCACAGCATTGTATGGCTTTATTTTCTTATTTGATCACCCTATTACTTATTAAGACATGTTGGTTACATTTATGATAGCCAAGCATGATAACATTCTATTTTCAATATTGGTATTTTAGTTGAAATTCATCTACATATATGATAGAGTAAATTAGCAATTGAAAGTAGTAGTATATATAGGATGTATATACTGTATTGTATATGCTGCATACATATAATGACAGAGGGCTTATATATTATTAGTGGTCTGTGACACATTGTAAATGAAAGTAATGATATTCGCAGAATTGTTACAAATCTTCAACACTAACTGGAAAGGTTTTAGTAACGTTTTGTTCTGAGTAGCATATATATACACATATACTGGTACTATTAGTAGTAATCTTGGTGAATATGATCTGTCTATTAAACCATCAAATCTTTGTGTACACAACGAGTAATACAGTCGTCGCAAATGGGTGAAAGATTCCTGCAGCGTCGTTAAACTCGATATTCACTCACTCACTCTGATACGGAGAAAGAAAGCGGTTCAGCACAAAACTCTTTGACCCGTAGGACTTTATGCAATGAATGCAGCCACTTCGAACATAATCCCAGTGTATGCTTCTAACTGGCTTGCTGTGATGCTTTACTAAAACATTTCAAACTGAAAACCACTATTGGGTGCTTTATATCTTTACCAGTTTCTGTGCATGCTCATTCTTGGCTGCCACGATTTATGTTAATGAACCTGAATTAATGCATCATCGCAAATGGGTGAATGATTCTTGCAGCGATGTTAAACTTCATAATCAGTCACTCACTCACTCACTCACTCACTCACTCACTCACTCACTCACTGCCTTAATGCTCTTAGTTCTAGGGAGCTACATTAAGGGGATGCTCCTTTCTAGCTGGTCTGTACTTTCTGTCTGACGCATGCGGTGTTGATCCTTGGTAACTGCGCATGTGTCGGACAGACAGTACTGATAGAACAGCTAGAAAGGAGCAGCCCCTAGGTTTTGGAGTGACTTGTCCTGTCGGACATGAATCTACTGTTGCCCTCTAGGTAAAGGGCTTTGTTAATCTAAGCTGTTTTACTTGTCGGCCTGTGGATGATACCTGTCCCGGGCAGGTGGACAATCCTTATTGTCGAGCACAGAGTTTAAGTTCACCTGTAATAAAAATGACTGCTTGGTAATCAAATCAGGCCCCCGAGATTTCAAAACATTTATGAGTACGATTTCATGCTAAATCCAAAGTTTTGTTAAGAAATCTCCATATATAATCTGAGCTTGAGCATGAAATTGTACTCAGAAAGTTTCGTAATTGCGGGGCCTGCTCAACCAGATACAGTCTGGTTAAATACATGTAGTATCGTGGCCTGTGTTTCACAAAACAGTTGGCATACACAATTGCTTTTGCTATAGCAGGAAATGACCTAATCATCATATTTATCCTAAGACTACCTGTACGACTCTTTTTCGTGAAACTTGAACCTAGTGGTTAATAGCTTGCTACTAATACTAGCTTCTTGATTATTTTGTTTTCATATTGACAATTAATATGCCTGTACAGTACTGTTCCAATATCTCTATGAAGAACCTAGTGTTGGTAGTCCAACTAGTAAAACATTGGTCTTTTGATGGGAGGGCAGACCGACGTTTTACTAGACAAACTGATATGCTTACATTGGAACTAATGAATCACATCTTTTCTTTACAGGACCGACCTCGTGGAGGGAAGACAACTCCATCAAATAAAGACAGTCGGAGTTTGACAAACTTGGACGGACAGACGAGTACGGACGGAGAGATCAGTCCCGGAGAGGCCAGTCCGGAGGCCACCAGTCCTGACGAGGCGCAGAGTCTCGATGCTCAGTCTGAGGACATGCTCCCCTCTCCTGGTCCAGGGCCTGCAGTATGTATAGTACAGCCCAGAATATGGATAATTTATCGTTCATTAACCAGAGAAGAGATTTTACAGCAGATTCACAAAATTCTGAGATTTAAAAGTGGTTATGATGCTATTTAAATAGATTGTTGTCTGAAGATTGTTTTTTTCTTTCTTTCTAGGGTCAGAGCTCCTTTCAGATCACACCGTTAGAGGGGACTCATCCGTTGTTGATATTCATCAATCCGAAAAGTGGTGGCAAACAGGGCGGAAAGTATGTACTTCAAACTATCACTTCCTTGTGCAATCTTTGAGATGACCAAAATATTTATAGTCGAGTTTTAGTTTAATGATGTAATAATGTGTGTCCCTCAATTGTGCACCTTTATCACAAGAACATGTTTGATTCATCAAAGAAAAGCTAACATGGAAACCTTAAATGTTGGCGTTTTCAATATTTTGTAATAATGTATTGTGCATTCTCCATTAAGTTCTTCAATATACTACCTGCTTTACTGGCATCAAATTAACATATCCCTTTTGATACTTTCAGACTCATCCGGAAGTTCCAATATTTATTAAATCCAAGGCAAACATATGATATGATAAGGAATGGGCCTATGGTAGGGTAAGTAACAATGCTTTCCATGCCTTCCATTCCTGTTGTTAATAATATGCTTCAGGGCTGACTCTTGTATGTTTACTCCTGCTGTAAATTAACAAGCAATGATATGAGTGAAATCATTTTGCTAAAGGCTCTAAACCCCCATTTGAAAACAAATAACCAGAAACATATTCGTAATAGTGGTTTAGCATGCCAGTGTTGATTTCCTCCCAGAGTTCAGTCTCCTTGTCTCTCCCAAAGATGGAGTTATTTCCCTTTGTATCCCTCCAAGCTGGAGTTATGTCCTCTAGTCTCCTTCCAGACTGTAGTGTTGTGTTGCGTTTCCAGGTTGCAGTTCCTCAAGGACGTCCCTAACACTCGTATTCTGGTGTGCGGAGGAGATGGCTCTGTGGGCTGGCTACTCGATACAATGGGTGAGTTGTCGGATAGCACTTTTATTTATTCCATGATATCCTTGGAGGATCTCAGATAGTGCTTTAATTCCATGATATCATTTGTGGAATGGGCTGTGCAAGATTATGAAACATTTTTAGTCTATTTCATGCTCAAGCGCAAATTATGTATGGGGATTTGTGAACCTAACTTTTGAGTTGAGCATGAAATTGTACTAAAAGAAATGTTGTAACCTCGGGGGCTGGTGTATTCTCTACTATAATAAATATGGTGATTGCTGCCTCCAGAGATGATCTGTATCACTGTAATGACAGGGCTCCAGACTAACATTTTGATTTACTTGCCCGCAGAGCAATTCAGGGCAAGTTGCAATGGCACCAAAGGTGCTAAATGATAAAAAGTAGGTTGCCCGCAGTACAATTTAACTTGCCCCTGT
>JAUTBV010131067.1:0-12164 GCA_032361325.1 Lepetodrilus fucensis | reverse complement strand
ATTGTGTATTCCATGTTGATTGATCTTGCCAAGCCTATGTCAGTCTGAACTGCCAGATATCCATATATTCCCCATAGGTGTAATTTTATGTTCCAATTCAAATTTTACATGGGGTTTTGTGAACAAATCTTTGCATTAAGCATGAAATCGTAATCAGAGCAAAGTTTAGAAACCTTGTTGCCTGGTCTTCTTCATGCAGCCACACAACATTCAATAGTATAACCAATATCAGGTCCCAACATTACAAAACTAGAGTACAATTTCATGCTCAAGCTCAGATTATATATGGGGATTTATGAATTTCTTATTAAGTTGAGCATGGATTAGTGACCATCGCAGGGACAAATCCTGTACATGTGTTGTGATATGTTGAGGCATTGTATGGAGGTCTTATGGTAGATGTGCATTTCTCATCAACCACCGTAAGTGTTCTATTCCATGCCATTGTCAGTCTGGAGGTAGTTCCATGTCTTTGTCCATATTCAGTTGATACAAATCAATACAAAACAAAAATAACCAACAATTCAGTTTATTGAATGTCTATAATAGCAGTAGTTGTACAACCCCCATCAGGGAAATCCTGATTATTCGAACAGAAAGATAACATAGTTTTATCAAATCCACCCTTGCAATGCATTATATATTATCTAAAAATGTAGATTGGTTTTATTATCCAAACCCATATTTTTTTTATTGTCCAGCCAATAATGTTAAATTGCAAGAGCTGACTCAAATAATTTTAAAAGAACCAAAAAACAAAAGGAGTCCATAATGATCATACAAACCACAGTAATAGTTGTTTAATGTACTGCCTGACACTGTATAGATTCAGGCATAAAATATACAAAATAGTACCAGTAATAGTACCAACTTTTCGCAATAGGATTTCTTAGACATGGGATAGTAAAAAAACATTGGTTTTAATTTCTCAAGTGTGGTTTTCATAGTATCCACAGACACATGTCTCTTATGTTAAGCCACCATATGTGTAGAATAATTGTTTTAAATATTAACATGAAATAGCAACAGTTGCAGGAATATAAGATGTATAGAAGTGCAGGCTATAGAGAATATTACCATGAATACTAGTACTATCATACAACACTGTTGGGATAGCATTTTGTCTATCGGTTTCCTAACACATAGCTTCTCAATGACAACGCATAGGTTTTGAATAATAATGGAAACATTCCATTGAAATAATTAAATGTTATTATCGACTAAAACAATGATGAGAAACAGATAAAAGTTTGTTTCAACAGATGTAAACAACATATAAACCAGTGAGTGAGTGAATATGGAGTTTAACGTTGCTGCGGGTCATATAAACCAGTGAGTGAGTGAATATGGAGTTTAACGTTGCTGCGGGTCATATAAACCAGAGAACAAGGTCCATTCCAAACTGTCAATACAGTCCTGTAGTATTTCAAACTGCATTTCCTTGAACATAGGTTTCGATATGAATATCATATCCACCTAGGACTAAAAGGTTACTAAAATGTCATTAAAATTATTCGGACGTTGCTGGTCATATAGTAGAACAACCAATGTAACTCTTCATCGCGGTCCAAGGTGATTTTGGAAAATGTTACTGACCCACAGACATATTCTTTTGATTTTGTTCATCAACAATTGCACATATTGTATGAGTTCAAAATAGAATTTGATATAACACAGCAATATACTTTTAACTAGTAATACTGTTATACTGGTACATATATCTTTCCCAAATACGGTATTGATCCGACTGTGATAGATCTAGCAATATAATCTGAATTAAATAACAATACCAATGAAAAGTAACATGAAAGCGAGGTAATTGAAACATAACTCTCTACATCTCTAACAAACTTGCACAACATTCCTACGAGTAAATACTACGAGTATACATGCAACTACAATAACTAGGTCTATCCAACTACTCAAATCTGTAACCTTTATACAAGCACCACTACACTTATAAATATTTGGAGTATTTAACCAGACAATTTCAAATTACCCAGTAATAAATGTGATATTTAATTATATAGGTGTAAAATAAATTCTATGTGAATGCCCATTTCTAAGTGTGAAACTCAATATCTCATATCAACTCATTCATAAACCCTGTCATAAATGCTTGCATGAAAGGTGAGCAAAAACGGCATAGAAAAATTATTACTGTATATAATATCTTTGCGATAAAATATGTGCTTATTCCTTTTTATATTAAAATATAGTCAAATGTGCACTGATATCTGGAAATAGTAAATAAAATGTATCCAGAAAGCATAGCGAGACAATAAAGCTGGCATGTATAAAAAGTGTACAGTTATACAAGGAAAGAAAACAGCAGTATTCAACTGGTAAACATTCTGTGCATACAGGATAAAAAACCAAAAATACTATCAAAATACTATCAAAATAATTGTTCCCATGAGTAATTCGGCCAAACATAGTTAATAACAACGCTCGATCAAATATTGAGGCAACAAGGGTGTAAAGGGTACTGGTAACCAGGACAACAGTGTCCACTCAACTGGTAACCAGGACAACAGGGTCTACTCAACTGGTAACCAGGACAACAGGGTCTACTCAACTGGTAACCAGGACAACAGGTTCTACTCAACTGGTAACCAGGACAACAGTTGTCTACTCAACTGGTAACCAGGACAACAAGCTCTATTCAACTGGTAACCAGGACAACAGGGTCTACTCAACTGGTAACCAGGACAACAATCTCTACCCAATGAAGAACTGTACAGATAAATATCTCTTATTATTTCCGAGATAGTGAAAGACAAGATTCAAAGACATTCAGGTATTTTTATGAGACAAATTCAGTTTAAACTTCCACCGTAACTATTAATGTGGTGTAGTTTTAACAAATTGCATGTTCTGATACAAAACATTCAGATGAGACTAGTACCGGCCTATCATTTCACTGGATGAAGCACATATGTTAATATAAATACAACCTATAAACTAGCACTAAGTAAAGACACTGTGAGAGCCTTGCTATTTGATTAAAGCTATTTCCTAAGCACACCCTTCTTGTCCACAGAAGTCACAATCATGTGACATCAAACTTTCCAAATTATTTTTGAGATTTCACTCTGTTCCCAGAATAAATAAAACATATGTAAAATAACTACCGTATATATACATTACTGGTAATGTCAATACCAGTCATTTGTAAACTAATTCTAATGCATTTGCAATATTCCCAACAATTACGTAAAATATTACTTCAATCTAGCCTGTGGTTAATGGTTATTGAGAAAATCCCACAAATACATGTTGGACCTTTGAACCATGTGGTTTTCTTAAGTGGATGATCAACATTATAACATCATTTGGTCTATGTCTATTTTGATAACGATGGACAAATGGGACTATTTTTGTAAAGATTGGTAGTAGTCGACCAATATTCTCCAAGCCGATGGTGCCATGAAGCCATCTGGAGGATTTTGACCCTCTCTTGCCAACTTGCGCATACGAGTGCCCGAAATGAAGTCGAATTCGTCTTTGCGCTCTGGATCGAAGAAGGCCATGGCCTTGAGCTTGATGTTGTACGCCGCCACTCGGAACGGGACAATTTCCAGCTGCTGCAGGCCGGGGGACATTGTGAGGACCTGAAACATGGATGACAAGTCAGTGTTAGATGATCACCAATACTATACGATCAATATCTGGTGATCAAGACATCAATGTCAAATAGGCTGTATGACTAATACATATTTCAGTTTTCATAATTGTGAAACAAATTGCATCCATATTCTAGTAATATATAGTAAAAAAACAAATCTTCCCTGACAGTTTGTACACATTTTGATATTAATTGTGGAAAATTATACATACAAACTTTTACAATTTGTCATAATAATGCTAAGAATGGGATAAGACTTGTCAGTTTAGGGCAGGAGGAAACCTGCAACATCTGTAGCGCTGAATGTTGCAGTAAACCTGCGAGCACCGGCTGGTACTGACAAGACCAAGGAAGATAACAGTATTGCCACTCTACAGACAGTGCATCCTATCAATATTCTTAACCATTCACCATAGATCAGATCCATTCACTGTAGCTTCATAAAACATAGAATCTACAACATGTTGGACTATCAGTTTTCATTGCTAGCCCTGTACATACAGTGTAATACATAAAACATTGGTAATCCTGTACATAATATACATAAAACATTACCTTGGCGCCGTGAGAATGGTCGAAGAGGTCTCTTGTTCCATCTGGATGTGGCATACCAGCCGGGTCACGACCCACGATGTAGAAGTTGGCGCCGGTTGACATCCTAGCCTTGGCATGCCACTGAACCTGGAAGTATCATTACAGTCATCTGGAATCAAATCCTGGGACTCCTAACCGAAGTACTTGGATCAGAGACTTCGGAGACAAGTATGACTATTCTGAGACGTAATCCTGCCTCTGTTGGGTCTCATTACAAATTACGATCATCAGAACCAATACAGGGTCCTATTCTACAGAACAATCATAGTGCTATGGTTGTTCTGTGCAATGATTCCTAACAGACAATTGTGATTTTAGTGGAAAACTGGAAGACCCCCAGGGTCTGGAGGCTGCAGGCCCCAAGTCATATCCAGTGCAAATACATTGACCCCTGGACAAATAAATCAACATATTTCCGCGGATCCATGGGACATTGCCATGCCTGTACCTGTGACCATAGTAAGCACAAGGACTTTGAAATGCAGCTGTTCTGAGATATAAGCTTACCTCTGTAGGCCCGGCGTACATCATGGGCGAGGGGAAGATGGCCAGGACAGTGAGCTTACCTCTGTAGGCCCGGCGTACATCATGGGCGAGGGGAAGATAGCCAGGACAGTGGACTCTGGACTCAGGATTCCTTCCTGGAGGATTGCGGCGTGTTGACGCATACGAACTGGCAGAGGCACGTCGTCATCCTTCGTCCAACCACCTGTGATGTACAAACATGGGTAATGCTCTTTTACATGCTTACATTGAGTCGTTATATTTTATTTTATTTACTGATTAGTAGGGTCACTTTCAATGTTCTTTAACTGACATCACGACTTGTCAGTTTAGAGCAGGATGAAACCTGCAACATCCGTAGCACTGAATGTTGCAGTAAACCTGCGAGCACAGACTGGTACTAACAGACCAAGGGTGATATCTATATTGACACTCTACAGACAGTGCATCCTATCAATAGCACCTCAGAAAGGTAACACCCGATGATTTCCAGTCGGTGTCAAGCTGTTACTACACAACAGATCCTATCTTCCTATCATCAGTTGCACAGATCTTGCATAGATCACACAACTGAGGTTTAGATTCATTTTCAAGATTATTCGATGGAGTCACATGTAAAACAAAGTAAATTGACAAAATTACGGATATTTTAACATTCTGCAAGAACTGACCACACTAATGCTTAATCCCCGTATAAAACTTATCTTGAGCATGAATTCATACTCTAAATGCTTCATAATCTGGGATCGACTTTCAAGAATATTCAATAATGGAGCCACATATGAAAAAAATTACGATTGTTCATTCTGCAAGAACTGATCATAATATATATCTTTTCTGTGATTTTGTGTCTTGAATTAATTTCTATGTCGTCAACTCACCAAGAGGGTGTAGCAGCAGGACAGGGTTGTTGTAGCCTCGCTCCAACATACGTCTCTTGGTGTCGTTCATCAGGAGGGCGTGGCCATTGTGGACGGGGTTCCTCAGTTGGAAGGCAAACACCGCATCAGCCTGGTGGGACATTACATCAGATCATCAGCACATGATAAACACGTCGGATGATCAACACATCAACACAAGTATGTCACGCAGTCATGAACACAATCAGTTAATCTGCATATGTACTTGGCTGAATTAAAGCTTAGATCCACTTTCAAGATTATTTTACTCATAATTCAGGCTAGCATGTGTTGAATGCACACACCCTGCTCGTACCAGGCCAGATTTCCATTGGCTGGTGGTGCTAGCACATGGAATATCCTGTCGCAGTTAGTAATATCACACTCAGACAGATCATTAACTGACTCCAAGCTGACCAGTCATTGCTTTATTCCTGTACTGCCGAGTGCGATTGCAGGGGAACAAGTACCATCTGTTAACATATGTTGGTATGACCCAGCCCGCACACTATCCAGTGTGTCAGGGACTGTTCTGTACATCCACGAGCTGTTCCTTATTCTGGATGTGTATATAACATTATTGCTGTATATTGTACACATGTATCATGAATACAAATACAATAGTTAACCTGTACACATAGCCTGTATATACTAGTTTCTACTCACTTCAAGTTGTCTGAACTTCTGTCGGAGCTCGTTGGGCGTCAGTCTGAACTCATCCAGGCCGTCGTACCAGAAGATTCTCTCCAGAACCTCGATGTCACCTCCAACCAACCAATCACCACTCGCGAAGATCATCTGCAACATCAAGCACACAACATCAACAGTGATTCATAAAAACTGCACTCCATATATATATATATGAATGCAACCTCTGCATTGCTTCATCATTGTTCATTATTGTTTTTAATGTTTAATGTTCCATTAGACATCATGTGAAGAACAGACATCCATGAGGTCAAGGTCACCCAAGTCAAACTAAGGTCAAAGTCACCCAAGTCACACAATAGCTGTGTTCGATTTGCTATCTGACCCAGCAAATTTGTAACCCAGCAAAATGACAACTGGGCGCTCAGCGTGAAAATCAAGTGTTTCTATTGAACTCATCACAACACCGGGAAAACGTCCATACCGATGGTTAGCCGGTCTGTCGATAGCAGCAAAGCGGCCGCTTGCCGGCGTCTGAGAGGTGGAATTATGGGTAAGAAATTGGACAAACGAGCGCGTTTGCCAGGTTACCAGGTCAAAGGTGGCTGCCGATTTGGCTCAGCCGGAGACAAAAAGAACAGCTCTAACGTCTCGAGATCCATGCAATGGTTCATGAGATCTTGCTAACAAGCAGCTTGACTTATAGCCAGAGCTCTTTACCAAATCCCATGCACATTGCCCTGCTTCTGATGTCGGACAAATAAGAACAATGACCACATAAGAAAACATTAGCAGCTGACCTTGACATAGGGGTGGCCCTTGTTGCTGGTTCCAAACTGTCTGCTGCATCTCTCCTCCTTGTTGTGTGGGTAGAACTCAGGGTCTCTCAAGATGGCCACCGCCTTGCCTTGGTACTTGAGAGTCAGGGCCACTCGGCCAGATAGACGCTCCTTGTTCTCGGTGCTTACAGGCAGCACAATGGGAATGGACTGGTTGGTCAGACCACCTAAATATATGAAATAAAACCAATACTGTCTGGATGTTTATTTCAAGATGGCAAAATGCACACCCTAGATAAACAATGCATAAGGTTTTTGTATATGGGCTACACTCAATAAATTGAAATGGTTGAACAATCTTCTGAATTTTCAGAACTACTTGCAAAGTGTATGTTCTTGAAAGCAGTATGTTCAATATCGGCCAAACGTTCACGAGTGTGTGTCACAGAGAATTCTTAGCCATTCACAATTATTGCTCACATTCCTGCAAATGGACATGGTATAGGACAAACACCAGTGACATGAACAACCACACGTGTCATCTCCACTCACCGTCCAGGAGACAGCCGAAGTGCTGACACTGCAGGTACTCCCTCTCCCTCATGAAGCCCCGGAGCGGGGTCGCCCAGCCCTCAGCCAGCACCTGCAGCCACTGGAGGTCCAGCTGTAACACACACACAACACTGTCACATCGCTCAGACGCTACACACGCACAACACTGTCACCTTCCTCAGACGCTACACACGCACAACACTGTCACCTTCCTCAGATGCTACACACGCTACACACGCTACACACGTCACTGTCACGAAAGTCGAAAGTCACTTTTTACTATGGATAGATGACTATAGACAGTTACTTTCAGACACTTACTCGCAAGGTCTAGTCCACGTGCAATACACTGTCGGACAGTGGACCAAGTCAAGAAAAGTCGCACATAGAGCGCCACATTTACAATAGCAAGTCATAGTGCTCAGACGTATGCTACACAGTCATTGTCATCAGATGTTAGACAATACCTGATACCTACAATAGCAAGTCACAGTCAGGCCTATATGCAGACAGGCTGACACATCCACATTAATCTCCTAGACAATTTTTAAAAACATTAACACATAACAGTTCCAGAACTACAATGGCTTTCTGGCATGGCAAATACAGTACTTTGCGCCCTCGGTGGACATACCTTTGTTATTTCCAGTGACTGGAGACCCTCAGCCTCGGCCATCTTCACTGACACGCTGTTCTCAGGGACAAACAACTCCTTGACTGTGTTCAGGGCATGGTTGGGAATAATTTCCTAGAATAACAAAATGTTACTCATAAATACACAATTACAGATGAATATCTAACAGGGAAGTGCTCTTGTGGTTAAAGCATCCAATCATCGCCACATCAGAAAGGTAACTTCTGTGGAGAGTAATGCCTAGGGTGGGTTCGAACTCAGGACATTTGAATCCACACCACTGTGCCACATTTCACCAACATACCAAGATATACTGGTAAGTCGTAGTGGTATGTATTAAATAACGTGAGGTACAACTGCTGGTGAGTGAGTGAGTGAATATAGAGTTTAACGTCGCTGCGGGAATCCCACAACTGCTGGAAAAGTCATATAATTGATAGATGGGTGAGTGAGTGAGTGAATATGGAGTTTAACGTCGCTGCGGGAATGTTTCACCCATTTGCAACGATTGATAGATGGGAAAGCTGAGAAACAATTTACCTTTTCTAGGAGTGAGTGAAGTATTTCCTGCACACATTCGTCAACCGTCAAACGTCCTGCTTTTAGTGTGACCTCTGGATCGTCTGGTGCCTCATAGGCCTGGTCCACTCCAGTGAAACCTGCAGACATCACCAGTCACTTAGCTGGCTTCTAACACTCACCCAGTAACCCTTCAATGCACAGTACTAAGTTTCTATACTGACTGACTATGATGTCATGAACTAAGGAGAACTGTCTTACAAGAATGCAGACATTGCATCCAATAATGACTTCATCAGGGGCGCATTGCATGTACGGTCAATGCTTTCTATTATGGCGGGAGCCCAGTTACAACTATTGTAGCGCTACTAGAGCGTTGTGCAACGGATCCCAGGAAGGTATCTACTGAGGACATTGATGACAAGCTCATGATGGCTGGTTTGAACTCGGGACCTTTGACTCCACATCAAGTCTTGTAAATGTAGACTTAGAAATGTTGAATAGCAGTGACAGTAATAATACCTATACGTATATACAATACCTACCTTTGATCTGTCCGGCTCGGGCTTTCTTGTACAAGCCTTTTACATCTCGTTCTTCGCAGATAGAGATGGGCGTGTTCACGTAACACTCCACAAACTTTAATCCAGCGATCTCGTGGAGCTTACGAGCTTGGTCTCTGTCCTGGAAATAAATGCAGTGAGGGGTTATTATTTTTGTAAGCAACACAAAACATGCTACTAAATATATGTCATGAGTAGTTTGTAGAAATGGAGCATGTCTCCTAAGCTGTATAAAAATTTGTTTACCATATTCTAAATGCAACCTCTCCTTTTTACAGACACTGTACTCACTTTTAATGCATTCCTGCCAATATTCAGTACATAATCCACAATGCATGTCATGTAATATTTCACATCAATGTAGATACATTAATGTTATTCCAACGGTATTTCTTGCATTTGCACAAGTATTTCACATCACATACTCCTAAAAAACCGACGTACCTTTCTAAAAGGCGAGATGAAACTTGTAATACAGACAATACCGCCGTCGGCAAACAGCTTGGCAACTTCGGAAATACGCCGAATGTTCTCTTCCCGATCTTCTTGGGAGAATCCCAGGTTCTTGTTCAGTCCTGTTCTGATGTTGTCTCCATCCAGACTGTAGGACGGGATGCCCTGGCCTACCAGGTATTCTTCCAGGGCGAAGGAGATGGTGGTCTTTCCGGCGCCGGACAGCCCGGTCAGCCATATTGTGCAGCCTCGAAACCCTCCCTTGGTGCCAACGGCTTTCCCTCTCTTGTCTCTGGACACATGGCCTGCTTTGAACACCACATTGGTGGCTTTCTGGACAGTCTGGAAATTAATAAAACCGTTTTACATTGGTGGCTTTCTGGACAGTCTGGAAATTAATAAAACTTGTTTTACATTGGTGGCTTTTTGGACAGTCTGGAAATTAATAAAACCGTTTTACATTGGTGGCTTTTTGGACAGTCTGGAAATTAATAAAACTGTTTTACATTGGTGGCTTTTTGGACAGTCTGGAAATTAATAAAACCGTTTTACATTGGTGACATTCTGGATATGAAAAAGTGTTACATTGGTGGCATTTTAGACAGGATAGAAATACAAGTACAAATACAAATACAAATACAAAGTATATAAAACTGCTTTAAACTTTTTTATATTGGTGGCTTTCTTGACAGTCTGAAAGTAAATAAAACTGTTTTACATTGGGATTTCTGGAAATGAATTTGTTTTTTTTACACTGTGACTTTTTGGACAGTCTGGAAATGAATATAATCGTGGTCTATTAATACATATACATTATAACCCGGGTTGCAACTCCGCTTGTTAATGTGTAATAAGGTCAATACAGTGTATATACATCAACTACAACCTGACAACAGTGTATGTGAATTGATTCATAGATGTAACAGATGTTGGCATTGTAATAATCTAGAGATTGAATGACATCTTGCTTGTAAGTCAAATACTAACTTATCACTAAAGAATACAAATAATAGCTTTTGTACCTTCAAATATCTTTTCACTGCTATATGATAGGTAAAATTCCATATAATCGCTTTTATACCTCCAAATATCTGCTCACTGCTATATCATAGGTAAAATTCCATTGCAGTTTAAATTTCCGGTATTGTACTGTAATTAATCTCAATTTTCTATATAGTCAAATAGACTTTTCTATATAGTCAAATAGACTAAGTGGGATAATTCTAATCATTGAACATGGTAAAAATAACCTTTCACGACAACTGCTACCAAAAAGGCTACTAGCTATAACTATTAAAATATAAGAAAATATGAACATTTAAAACCATATTCGGAAAATGTAGCTGGTTACCCAATATATTTATGCAGACACATCAAATGTACGCACTTTCAGTTAAAAATATGTTTGTACATGAAATATGTAAAAAATCCTGTGAGTGTATAACTTGAACAGAACAGGAACATTTTGATATAAGCATCCTCTCATGACAAGTCTAAATACCCACACATTCAAGTAAAAAACTTACATTAAATTCCGAAATTGAATTAAAAAAGAAAGTTAGATATTATCTGCAGTTCGTGATAGCACCAAAAATGAAATTTACGCTATGATATTGAGGAAAAAAAAGGCATGTATGTGTAATACATTCAATTAATTGAAGCATTGTACCGTCGACATTGGTGTCCCAGTCTGCCAGCGTTCAGAGGAAGTAGACCGACTGATAACTTGCACAGCTTTCACAACTCTATTTCATGACTGGCCGAGGAAGGCCGGGAAATGTACTGATGCTTGCTGGGATATTAATGCGAGTCGTGCAGTATTTGTATTCCGATTCAGGCCGTCCCTGGCAAACAGGTGATTACAGAGTCGGATCAATGACAGGACGACGGAGGGATATTCCACACGATGATTTCTATGAATAGTCAATTACATCACTGTCAACCGGTCAATACACTAAGTGCAGCATGACCAGAAAATACTCACCAAAAGGAAAACGGACGATCTATTAAGAAATGCTCGATTGTGATCCAATTTCAGATAGAGAAGATAGTCTCGAAGATCCAGTCAAATTCTTCAAGCATACATTCCTATAGTGCCTGTACATCCCTATAGTGGCTGTATATCCCTATAGTAAATGTACATACCTAATCCCTATAGTGCCTGTACATCCCTATAGTGCCTGTACATCACTATAGTGCCTGTACATCACTATAGTGCCTGTACATCCCTATAGTACTGTACATCACTATAGTGCCTGTACATCCCTATAGGTTATAAACCACTAAATTATTTGAATTTCCCGCCAGACAGAGATTTCGTACCCAAGTCAGTACAGCATAGATGGGATTTCTGGCCCTGGATTGGTTGTAAATGGTATTTTCCACTGTATT
>JAUTBV010131045.1:0-12166 GCA_032361325.1 Lepetodrilus fucensis | reverse complement strand
AAGTTAGTAACTGGCATCTATGAACACCGACTCTAAAGCCAGACCCAAGTAGTAATGTTCCAAGATGTCATAAAATCTGATGTCCTTAGTGCCTAGTAATCCTATATATTCTGATGGCGTCTGCGGTTCCTATTTGGAAGTGGCAGTCAAGAAGAAAAAATACTTTGAGCTTCCCGTCACCCTTACATTGAGTCAAGAATATTGCCAAATTAGATATATGTTATCTATATAGGATCCTTCAGACTAGCTGTTGTGGAAGAGCCAAAAAAAGAGATGACATTTCAATAACCAGCACGCTCTAATGGCCCACGGAAGATGAAAAGAAAATTTAACAGTTTTTAGATGAACATTTTTACTCTATGATATTGAAAGAAGAGCAGTGTTAATTTCTATGAATAGCAAAAACTAGCTGTCCAATTATGAAGTACATAGAACGTCTGGGAGCTCAATACAACATGTCAAGATGAACGACAAGCCGAGGTTATAGATATAGAAGGCATTCAATGGTTTTATTCTTGAATGTTTTTTTTCTTGTCAAATGTTTCCTGTCTTCAATGCGCAGCCATTATGACATGCCTATTTCCGCTCATACTCAGTAGATGTAATGCGCACGTACTGTCAGGATACAGAATGCATATATATATATATATATATATATATATATATATATATATGATGTTTGCTAACTTTGGTTATTGTTAATTAATATATAAAAAGGGTATTATCAGCGTTTTTCAATATATCGTTGTGTGGAAATTTAATTATTTTAATTATTATCAATATTATTATTATTTTATTATTATTATTATGATGATGATGACGCACGAGCTGACAGACGTCTACACTATTATAGCATATCGAGGGGTTAGAGTCAGAACACCTTATCTCCACTTTACCAAATACTGAGTAAATTGCATTTGAAAGTTTGGGAAGCAACTTAAATATAAAGACACTCACTTTTATTTTATTGAATATCTTCAAAGGTATGTATCTGATTGACATAGGGCCTAATCTTTTTTGTTGTAAAGGGTTTGCAAATGGGTGATGCTCAATATGCCTAAAACTTATTTTCACACTAATTGTGAGATAAAGTGTTCTGGCGCTAAACCCTCGATAATGCAATTAGCACCATACGTGTACTGGTTCTTTGCCTATCCATACAGAAAGACAAAACAAATCCTGCGTTTCACCCACAGTAACAGCATAACGTGAAGATTTCCAAAAGGCATGATTGATGGATGCCCGTCAGAAAATAGTGCACCCCAAGCGCCCCGGCCTCGTGGCTATATCGATAAGCTACGAGAACTGCAAGGTATCTATTTGTACCGGAAGTTCCTTTCGGATCTCCGGCCCCACTACCGGAAGTTAGGCCTAACAGGCTTCAGAGAGTGGCGGTTGAAGGTGCACGTACAACGAATCACTAGGTCGTCACACACCCTTGTCATCATGACCTCGTTCCTTTTTTCTTTTTGTTACGGTTCTTGTTTGAACATTTCTTCCGTTTCCATCTCAAAATAATTACGGCAAAGTAAATTTGAAGCTCGCTGTTGGCATCTTGGCGGCATTTGTTCCGTGATTCACTACGATGAGGCTAATTTAGCCTTCCATACAATGTGTGAATATAAATATTTTGCTATATTTTGAATGACTGGAGGCGTACAATATTCATGCTCACCGACGGTGTTTGTCCTGTTCCTTCCTGCTATTTCAAAGAGCTCGCTATCTTGAGTACTGTAATCAAGCGGACTTTGCTGTCATTTATAACTAAGCAAAGGTGAAACAATTGTCTTTTTACCGCCAGCAAATATTACTACGCCGTTGTCGCGTGGCGGACTTTTATTCTAATACGACACATCACGTGTCAGAACTGGGCTAGTAGGTGTGTTCAACGGTGACAGTTATTAGAAGGATGTTTAGTGTAGGCTGTCACTATTGTTTGCTGAAGCTGTAATTTGTTCACGCTCTTCTTTTTTAAAGTTGTAAAATGTCATACGACATTTGTCTAATTATATTACGGTAGCACTATATAATTCAAACTGGACAGACCACTGACCACTAGCTAGGCCAGGGGGGGATATCGAATTTAAGATTTTAGGCAGTATAAAAAGGGCATGTCGGGTGTTCATAGTGTGCTATATGTTATATGCATAGGCCCCTACTAATAGATAAAAAAAAAAGTAATAGTAATTTGCAGGTTAAAGTAAAACAGCAGGGTACACACGCAGACGCATATGTTTTGTGATACCTTTCTGTCCCTGTAGGTAGTCGTCACCTACAGTTTATGTTAACATCATCGCCAACTATTACTTGATCTGATCCATACATAAACAAATATGTATGCATTTTCGATTGGGGTACAAATGTACCCCCAGTGCAATTTGAGTATATTAACGATAGATTCTCGGTGTCGTTATCACGATTTCACTTCCATGAACGACCAAAGTCAGATCGATAGACTGACAAAAGCGACTACGGTTGCCAAACAAACATTTTCCACATTAACATATATGCAATTCGCAAATGATCATATAACTAAATCAGTGACATATTGTTGGAAAGTAAAGTACAATTGGTCTGCATCA
This sequence comes from Lepetodrilus fucensis, assembly GCA_032361325.1. NCBI lineage: Eukaryota > Metazoa > Mollusca > Gastropoda > Lepetellida > Lepetodrilidae > Lepetodrilus > Lepetodrilus fucensis. Next base: position 9,584 of record JAUTBV010131045.1, on the reverse strand, counting down.
ATAGTTGATGGTAAAACATCATGATGTTCAACTGTAATCTAGTCGCGTATGGGTTAGGTGAAATACAATGGTACAACCAAGAACAAATCTGACATCGCTGATGAAATGCAATTGAGTCGCGAAAGACAGGACTAATCTTCTGTTTTGGGACCTGCTGGTTGAGCTTCCATTGCTCCACACGTATAGTAGGCCTACCCAATGCTGTCATCATGCGTTTATCCATGTATCATGATCAGACTGTTGAAGGTGACGCTAACAAGCCTAAAATACTTACCCACTACAATGCTCCCAAGGTAAGCCTAACTTATTTGTATCAAGATAATCGCCTAAAGTCGTGAACATGTGAATCATATTATTATGTAGACCTACTTTATCTAAGTAGCATATTATCTTAACTCTTTGGCTTACACATTTGCAAATGTGTTATTTGGAGATTGTTGTTAATTAATTGGTGTGATTGCTGTTCCAAATTACTTATAATATATACGTCGAAGTGGAAACAGATTCGAAATTGAAATTAATTATTATAGGTATCAAGGCATGGGACTACCTCATTGTAACATTTATTACTGTACAACGTATGGCAGCAGGCTATATGATGGACCTGAGAGTATGTAATGTTATATACAGTAGTATGTGTTATTCAAGACCACTACTGTATGCTGAATGAGATGCATTATACATATATTATATGGGATGGCGTTTCTCGATATCTTGACATGAAAATTATATGACGCTTCAATGACAATTAGTATTAAAATGACGAACACGAATTCTGAAGGAAAATAGGTGTACAGGTGATTTTTTAATTCATGACGTGATTGGTGGTACACATTATCTGGGATTTGTTGTTGGTGTGTGCTGGTTGTAGTTGTGTGTTAGTGTTAGTGTCTGCCTATATGTCTGTCTGTCTGTCTGTCTGTCTGTCTCTCTCTCTCTCTCTCTCTCTCTCTCTCTCTCTCTCTTTCTCTCTCTCTCTCTCTCTGTGTCTCTCTCTCTCTATCTCTCTCTATCTCTCCCTCTCGTTCTTCCTTTTATCTTCTCCCTCCCTCCTCTCTCTGTCTCCCTGTCTCTGTCTCTCTCTCTCTATGTCCCCCTCTCTCTCCATCTCCCCCTCTATCTCTCTCTCTCTCCTCTGTCTGTCTTTCCCCCTTCCTCTCTGTGACCTAGTGTGTATATGTGTATACTGTTCACCCAGCAGACAATGGGTACCCGGTAGTATGAAATGGACATGCGAGTAATAACTTGTTATTGCCTTAAATGGCAGATTGGGCTGCATACTTCCCAGGGAGTTCAGAATGAAAATGAGAGCACAGATCCATTTATCCATTGACCTGGTAATAATGTAGCACAATACACGTGAGCTAATTTAATCACTCCAGGTTCACCCTATAGTTGATCGAGTCGTGAATCGAATACATCCATGGAGTAGCATGTATATATAATTCTCTGTGCTCAATATCCTTGTATCAGAACAAAACCATGTATAATAAATGGAGGTAGAACCGATTGAAAAAAAGTTTTTCTTAAATTGCCTCAGAAATTATATCCAAATTATTCACAGAATGCATGCGTCATAAAATGTCTTGCTATGCCGAAATTAGACCATAGCCAGGCACCTATTAAATACGCCGGTTTGAACACATTTAATCCATCCGTAATTCAAGATAGAGGGATTTTTATCTATTAAATCCTGATTTAACCCCTTGCAGTATAGGACTAATTGGTTATGCAGACGTCATTTTAAGTCGATCAGAACGTTCGTCTAGTGGCAGTAATTGCTCATTGGTTCAATCTAATAATCCGTATCAGCGCTTCATCTGCATCAGTACCCAACAACAAAGACCGATAACCCTGTAAAGAAGAACATTGCATTGGAATCTTGGAATATCTCGCAGCCGCTAACGAGAATCTACGATGCCAACCCAGGCACTGAACATTGCGAGTTTCTGTCGTATGTAAGGAATATATATGGTAGGGAATTTCCTTGGGTAAGAAATGAGATTCCTTAAACTAATTTCAGAGACTTTTAGGATCGGAGGGGAGAGATAATTGCTACAAGGTCAATTGTGAAGCTGTATAGAAGTCAATAGAGCTTATTACTTCTCGCCACACAAGTCTGGGAGGCAGAGTTGATCTGTTATCGTCCACAAGGGACTTTGGCTAACATCGTCATCTTGCCTCATCAGTAGTGGATAACTGGTGTAGATCCTGAAATCCGTGTGATTTCCGAAGGTGTTCTACGAAACGATGTTCTACGAATCAAATGTCTTCAAATTACAAAAAAAACAAAACACACACACACTTTCCCCTCACCCCATAAAATAAGTGAAATAAAAAACTAAAAAATAAATAAATACATAAAATATAATCTATCTATATCTCAACATTTAAGGGTTGCGGCAGCCCCAGCCCCCAAATAATCTGGTACCAATACTAGTAATCTTTCTACATCTCAACGTTTAAGAGTCGCGGTAGTCCCCCTGCCGCCCCCGTGCCCCCCCCCCCCCCCCCGGACCAGATTAGTCGTTTATAACTAATGTAATTTCTAAGAGGACACCCGTGATGTAATTTAGTTATCTTCCATTTATCAATTGTCCGCTGTGAAATTAAATTTGTGAGATTAATTGCAAATCTCGGAGATTCTCGTCAGTCGGCATGCGATATGCCATCTCGTTCTATTTGATGGTCCGGAATACACAAGCGTGGATTATGTATGGCTTTGATACCACTGACGTTTGATTGGCATACGTCATGTGGATTTCATTAGCACAGAAAACTGGTTGTATTATTCTTCTTCAACGTCTGATATTGAGTTGCGTCATATAGCAGAGATATGCCTTAATTCGTAGACCCGCACGCCGTCCTGTTTTGAACTACGTACGTCTTCTCCGTAGACTGACGACCTTTCCAGTACGCCACCGTAGGGTCTCATTTATGAATGGCCCAAAGTTATATGAATTGCGAAATAATAAAAAATTAGTTGTCAGTGATGTGGAATTATATAGCTGCCCGAGGAAAAAGTTCTTATATTGAATAATGGAATTCCTAATAGGGAAAGAAGAAACAAATACCATCATCGCCAAATGGCAAACGGTATAACGGCGGAACAAATAGGAATGTGTCGCTTTAAAGAGTCGTTTGAACACGATTCCTAAATGCACTAATAGCATACAACGTAACGTTTTTCTTCATCAGACGGAAGTAGTAAGACAATTCTGGTGTTTCATGTAAAAGAAACGGGCAAATTGGCCAGTATTATTTTGATGAGTAAAGTGCACATACACGATTATTGTTTAAAGCCGACGTTTACGATACAACATATTGGCTTTCAGTTTTTGCATTAAAGTGGCAAGACACCTCTACATAGGTCAATGGTTACTAACGGGGATGTTACAGTTCTCATGCATCTATATTTCCCCCCAAAGTAGAATGTTCTCACATTTTTATTGGTGGGGTCTTTTCCCCGAATTCGGACTCAATTCTTGGCAATCCGATTGGCTCACGTGATTAGGGTTAGGAACATGCTTTATTCATGAATAATTTGCGTCACGTGAGCCAATTAGGTTTCTGTGAATTGGGGCCGGGTCCGTGTCAGGTTCCGGGTCCGGTGAATAACTCTTACCCGTTGTTTTTTGTACCAATCTAGAAATATGATTTGCATACATAGGCCTATAGTAACCCCCAAACTTGTGAATATGTTACATTATGACAATAGATCACATCAATGCGTGTGTATATACTATTGGGATTCCTGATTAAACATATCCATGCTGGAGGCAACGGGAGATTCCCTACAGAACAGTGTCTATGCCTAATCCAGCAGAGAAAGGGATAAACGTAAACGCCCTAATATCTAGCCCCAGTCTGTGAAAGGTCTGTAATGATGAGATACATAACAGTTAAAATAACGAAACAGCAGAAATGAATAATTACATAATTTAATATATTATTAATAATCATCATACATACCAAACAATTTCACAATAAAAATCGACACTTGACAATTGTGAATCGCAGACAAGGTGGTGTAGTTTGTAATGTATTTATATATTAATAATAATAATAATAATAATAATAATATTTGCCATTTAACGAACACAGCACAAAGATAAGGTGAAGGAAAAGTAACTGTCAGTTCACGAACGAATACATAGGAACGAAAATGATGTACCCGAATCAGCATATGTATTTTTATAGTGCCATTTGACGGAGAAAAAAAACGCTTTAAGAAACATTTGACAACATGAAACCGACATCACAGTGACTTTCGTGAGAGAATATGGCAACGCTTGTAAACGCCTTTGTCAAATACACCCCTCCCCCCCCAATATTTATTTGATTAAAAACGATCTCCCCATTACAAAGGTCATAGGCACATATCGTGCTGTACGCAAAATGATATTTCTATTTAATATACTCCAAACAATTTGTCAAACCATGTAGTAAAATTCAAATAAACGACATGGTAATCATTCATCTGATTTCCAAAATCAATAACAAATACAATAGCAATCGTGTCTTATCATTATCATTCACATCTTTACAATACAGTATATATGTACAGGGTGATGGATATATATATATATATATATATATGGTAGGCAATAAAGCTCGGATACGGTATTAATATTCGCCATCCAATTCATTTATGTCCCTCAATGGCAAAACAATGTGTTCCTTTAGCTCTTGATATTACAGGATGTGTATAATATATGAACAGACATTGTACGTTATTCTTGCTTTGATATGAAGCATGAAGCAGTCCCGACCCCATGGGGCCGCTTCAGACCCCAGTATCAATATCTGATCCTGTTGACGACATGCCGTCTCATTAACCGTGAGGAATATTCATTTCTTAAAACCTAGCTCTTTTTGAGAACCTACAGTTGTATAATAGACAATTAGACCAAGATCGCTTTAATTTCTTCCATGCCACTCCATGTTAATTATATATAATCCAATAAAACTGTGTTTAACACACTCGATACAATTAACCTATATTTCACTGTGTGTTACACGTAATGATATTTCATTATTAATAAATGTCGGATCGCATCTTAGAACAGATATGTGTTTCTACAGGTATCACAGAATACGGTATATAATCACCCTCTTAACAACACGACCATTGTCTGCTTAGGCCTACTATATCCATTTAGTTTAGGGATGTTATGTAAAGTAGTAAATGACCACGTCTTTAGGGAGCATCCGGGAAAAATATAAATAAGACCATGCGACCTAAAATAAATATACATGACACCACAATGCATTATTACATCGAATACGGACGTCATGACGTCTTGTAGTGAATACCAATCAATCAAAACTTAAAATCAACATAATTACAATTCGTAAATATTTGTTTGTGTTTGTGAGGAATACGTTTGACATATTAGTCAGTGTCTTGTTAAAATAGATGAAAGAAACCGACTATTTTCTACTTCGCTTTCAAGAAACCCACATTGTTCTCAAGAGTAGTCAACCTGAGACGCATTTAACGACACTGTTCTGGCATCTCACGGACATGACCCAAGATTGACCCGGTGAGAAAAATATATGGTCGCAGAATTACGATATTGATGATATTAAATCCTAGTGCTATTATCCACTCTCCAGATCACCGTCTTCCTGGCTGTAGTTAGCAATCAGCATGCATTTGTATGTAATCATCCAAACACGAAAAAATACATTTAATGGGATCAGCTCCTGCAGTTAATAAATGGTCCTCTGGAAATTTGAGTCCATTCAGTCTCCGAGCAGGTCATCGCCCCGGAAGTCCTTCGTACATCGGCGCTGTCGTATGTTTTCATAATCAGCCCCACTCGGAACTCTGTCGAGTTACCTCCCCCTGGCACGTGGTCTGTGATTCTGACGTTCCGAAGTAGTCCGGGGATTACCGAGTGAATCAACTCATTGTTCTCTAGGGCTAATCATTGACACAGAAGAATTTGCACATCGATGCGAAAGAGGACTTATCCTGAATTCGATCACCCCACTCTACCGTTTTCCCAGTCGAGTCTAATGGTTACCTGACTGGCTGAGCGATGTGGTACTCGTCTGCATGCCAGTGCCATATTTCATCAGTCATATCAATACCATTGGCTAATGTGAATGGTATAGTTGTGACGTTATCACGTATACTATTACAGTAGTTGTCTTATGACGTATAGCAGTGACGTTATGATTTATATTATTCAGTGATGTTCTAACATATAGCAATAACGTTATGACGTATAGTAGTGTCGCTATATTATTACCAATAGTGGCTACGTTATCGTCGTATTCTTGACGTTAATTACCGCACCGCAGCTAGTCTAGACACGCTGCTTGCTTTCATTTTGTCGCATATGTGACATAACGACACCAAGACTAACATATCAACGTCCGTGGCATATTTAGTGGACACTGGTGAGCCGTAAAGCTGATAACTCGACGTCTCTACGACGTTACCTGCGTTACGCAGTCCGCCCGTGCAACACGAACGTCATCCTATCACGTCAACTCTCGTAACCCTGGCCGGGCAAATTCTCTCAATCGTTCCTAGAGACATTCACAACACCGTCGTAAACTCCAATCCTCCCCAACACGCGCACATAACGCCACTTGCATCGTCATTACCCCCCCTTAAAACGTCTTCACCCCGAGCGGACGCGACATTTCGCAACCAAGACGTCAATCCAACGTTCTCGAGTCAACAGTGAAAAGTTCACCAGTCTTTCTAATTCTTTACGACCGTCTTCAGAAACTGTGTTTTAATGGTGACGATTACGCGATGCTTACTTTGCGCGGCAGTTTGCCCTTCTAAGGAAGAGTATTATCACAGGTGGTGTGGACTTGTAGCGGTAATTGTCGAGCAATGAAATGTATTGATTGCGATGAGCACAGCTGTGTCCATAAGAACACACGTGGATTCTGTAAAGGCGTCGCCGCTCACATGCCAGGAATCACAACTCAGAGGACAACAGACGTCCGACGCTTGCTGCACGAGGTGCTGCCTTTACTGCCAATGCCGTACCATCAGCGCAAGTCTTTGAGTGCGGCCATGGCCTGGAACTTGATGGAGTGCAATCCCGGAGCAATTACCCGAATTACGTAATTAACAGCTTCATCCGCAATGCCCAGTAGTAAAGAGAAACTCTCCAAAGGCGCTTCAATTGTCCTCGAATGAAATGACGATCTCTCAACGTCCACGCACACTGCTTCACTCCGCGTTGAATGAACATTGCATCTGAAGAAGAGCCTGAAGAGTCATCTCCCACCCTCTTTGAAGCCATCCCGCGTCTTGTTGTAGGCCATTCCGCGTCACGTCGAAAGTAATTTAATACCAATTCGTCCACATAACAACACTTATCTGGAAACTGATATCGCCATTAATAAGTCGACGGTTATATTGATGCACATTTAATATCATGACGTCATGTAGCTACTTCCCACGTTCTTTTTCTTTTGTCCCGATACAATAATAGACAACAATAGACGCGATAATCATAAGCAAGACCTGTTGGCCCATCTCGCCAACGCCACGTAGTAATGTAACTTTTACCGTCAACGGCAGACGCTCAGAATGTGAATTAATAGACCTTTATAACAATATCCGGTCCGCCTCTCCAAAGCCACGCAGTAAAGTAACTTCTAACTTTAAGGTCAGACGCTCAGAATGTACACTAATCAACCCCTGTGACAATATCCGGTCCGCCTCTCCAAAGCCACGTCATAACGTATCTTCTAACATCAACGTCAGACGCTCGACGTGTTCTGACTCTTTTCGGCGTCTCGGCGAATACGATTCTGAGCTAGTCAGATCTGGGATGTTTCGGTCATCTCCGTGGATCCTCGGAAAAGCCGCTTGTTTTCGTCTCTACTGAAGTTATAGCGCACGGCGGGGTTGCGCATCATGCTACATCGGCGGAATGTCTGGTTCGCGTCCTCGCTGTAGTACTCGTTGTATTCCTTCTTGTACTGCTTGTGCGCACACCGGCACGGGCACATGGACAACAGGATACGAAACTCACGCTTAAACTTCTCCTGAAAAGACAAAACAAATGAATAAAATTAAGGGAACGTTCCTTTAACTCTGTCCATGCTACCGGAGATGCCCTAAATGGCCGTACCTGTGACTACAGCAGGGAGAGGGTTAACGCTGTCGATGCTGGAGACAAACCGGATATGATTAACATTAAGGGAACGTTCCTTTAACCCTGTCCATGCTACCGGAGATGCCCTAAATGGCTGTACCTGTGACTAATCCAGCAGGGAGAGGGTTAACGCTGTCCATGCTGGAGACAAACCGGATATGCCCTAAAGAGCAGTGTCTTTGCCTAGACCAGCAGGGAGACGGTTAACCCTGCCCATACTGGAGGCAACCGGATATGCCATCAAGAGCAGACCATCATAGCGCTACGAAAGTCGTAACTCATGGGTACCGTTTCTCAAAGCACTCATATGATCTACTACGAGACCATAAGGACTCTCGTAGCCATCTCTAATATATGGGGATCGTAGACTTACGAGAACGCAATGTCCTTATAGTGGATACGAGAGCTTCGAGAAACGACGCCCTGTACGTTAGCATGGAGTTCCTAAGGATTTACGATTGTTTTGTGGAACGGGCCCCAGGATATGTCCAACTGCAACAGTGACCCAACTGACATGCGCACTCGTTAACCGAGTAACGTCTGTCAAGGTCTTCGGCTGATTGAGAACGGGACGTCGATTTTATCACACGTATCATCGTAAATCTATTAATTGTGCTCTTCATAGCGTGCGCCCACATTTAGTTCTCTTCTGTGTTAACGACCACTTCATCATTTCTACCATTGCCTCTCAATGGAGTTCGTATATGCTATATTATTATTATTATTATTATTGTCTCGTTTTTGAACAATGATTTGAACAGGTTATAAGCATGAAAAGGACTATATAAATAAGGTATTTATTATTATATTATTTAATATTAATATATCCTTATGAACCAGAAATCCTTCTTGCAAACATCTTCATATTTGTTATCATCTATTTAATACTGGTGGACTATGTCATATATTTACCCATTTCTCTCCCTTCCTCCTCTCTCTCTGATCTCTCTCACCTCCTCCTCTCTCTTTCTCCCCCTCTCTCCCTCTGTCTCTCCCTCCTCTCTCCCCCTTCTCTTCCCCCTCCTCTCTCCCCCTCTCTTTCTCCCTCCCTCTTTCTCCCTCCCTTTCTCTCGCCCTCCTCTCTTTCCCCCCTCTCTCTCCTCTCCCTCCTCTATCTCTCTCTGACATAAACACATCGTTTGAAGAGTTAAAGTGGTAGAATAATCGTAATACTCCTGCTATATTTCTGTTAAAGGAAACGCTGTGTTTGCAATATAATGTACTCACGTTTAGTAGACAGTAAATGAAAGGGTTGTAGCTAGTTGCTCATTGCAATATAAAGTACTTACGTTTAGTAGACCGTAGATGAAAGGGTTGTAGCTAGAGTTGCTCATTGCAATATAAAGTACTTACGTTTAGTAGACCGTAGATGAAAGGGTTGTAGCTAGTTGCTCATTGCAATATAAAGTACTTACGTTTAGTAGACCGTAGATGAAAGGGTTGTAG
>JAUTBV010131044.1:0-27371 GCA_032361325.1 Lepetodrilus fucensis | reverse complement strand
TAGACAAGGCATACTAAGTAAAGAACATACTAGTAGACGTCATGGTAAGTACAGAACATACAGGTAGACAAGGCATACTAAGTAAAGAACATACTAGTAGACGTCATGGTAAGTACAGAACATACAGGTAGACAAGGCATACTAAGTAAAGAACATACTAGTAGACGTCATGGTAAGTACAGAACATACAGGTAGACAAGGCATACTAAGTAAAGAACATACTAGTAGACGTCATGGTAAGTACAGAACATACAGGTAGACAAGGCATACTAAGTAAAGAACATACTAGTAGACGTCATGGTAAGTACAGAACATACAGGTAGACAAGGCATACTAAGTAAAGAACATACTAGTAGACGTCATGGTAAGTACAGAACATACAGGTAGACAAGGCATAATAAGTAAAGAACATACTAGTAGACGTCATGGTAAGTACAGAACATACAGGTAGGTAGACAAGGCATAATAAGTAAAGAACATACTAGTAGACGTCATGGTAAGTACAGAACATACAGGTAGACAAGGCATAATAAGTAAGTAAAGAACATACAAGTAGACCAGTCATGGCAAGTGAAGACCAAGTAATGAAGAACAAACCGACGGTCTGGTGATAGTTCCAGCACTTCTAGGTATGTCACTACCGTGTTTAGTCACATTGGAACCAGAATATGTTCCTTCACTACTGGTCACCCAGCAAATACCTTGACTACACTCATTGAGAGTTTTATTTTTATTTTTAGATCTTTTTAATTCTTCAGCTCGACAAGTTACAGAGTACATATTGGTTGGTATTCAACACTAAAACAGAATATATTATACATAGTGATTGGTAATCAGCACCACAGCTATTCATTGTGGATTTATTATGGACATTCATGTAATGAGTAGAAGCATGAATAAATCTTGAAACCAGCTGGTTAAACATTGAGAGTTAGCGGCAATGTAAGATTGCCTATTACATGTACTAATTGCGGTGAACAAAGTTCTCTTCCGATTCTTTTTGACTATTCAATAAGCTTGCACAGGATCATAGACTTGCATCAGATATAGCATTTATTGTATCTGTAGAGATCCACCCGACAACCAATGACTAGAACAAGCTGTGTAGATGTAATATGTTCATCGTAATACCACTGACGCTGGAGCACAGAACTTTACCTCTGCACATGTATATGTACTAGGCTACTATATATGGTATATGTAATGTGTATATGTACTATATATGGTATATGTAATATGTATATGTACTATATATGGTATATGTAATATGTATATGCACTATATAATGTTTGGGAGGTTGGCTATGTTTGAATTTTTAACAAATAAATGATGTTCTTGCCTATGATAAATGTGATAATGTCGAATACATTGTGGAGAGCACATATTATTGCAATATTACAGCGACAAAACGTGGAGATCACTGGCTGAGGAAAAGACTAATTCAATGCCTCATTTGTTCCAGCGGTAACTAAAACAAATTAGCATGCTGTATATAACGAATATTTCACATCAATTTTTTATTTCATATTTCTATTTATCATGTCCAATTTTTAAAGGCATAATATCACATATATTTATGGTTGTTTTTTACTAGTTTTTGACTTGTTTTTGACTGCAAAATACATTCACTTGACAAACATACAGTCATGTTTGTACTTCCAAAAACCTTTCCACCGCTGTTTGGTAGACACATATCTACTGTAACCCCCTGTAGTCTACTGATAGACAACCTGAATATGGTCGTATTGTTATTTGCTTCATTATGCCAATGCAAGAGGACATAACTCTGTGGTACTACTTAAACATACACGCACATGCAACGTTTTCTCGCAATTCCTTCATGCATCAAAGACTAGATAAATAGCGGAACGTTCCCTATATTCATATAAAACATTAATATTTTGATAACTATTGAAACAACTTTGGGGTGGATAAATCAAGCGTAATTAGTCTCAGATCGAAATTCGTTTGTCCATTATACAGGTCAATCAACTGTGATATTATGCCTTTAAAATGGTTTTACTTTTTAAAAAGAAAATTGCCAAAATGTGAAATCGTCCTTGATAAGCATAAGCCCGATAAGGTCGTACTTGCGTTCAGGATACATTATGATTTAAATGTCGTTCTGCGGAAACAACAATTACTTCAACGGGAAAATATAAACATGCTAATTTATTTACATTATTAACTCCCAAGTTTTACGATCAGTTACGTGTTGAAAGAAGTACATTTTACTTCCCCTATGTAGTTATCGCGCTTGTTTGTAGTAATCTGGGGGCCTATTCTCGAAACTTTCTGACGATCGTATGGCTACGAACTGTTCTTAGGCTAAGAAGTTCGTAAGTACGTTTCGAGAATTAGACCCTCTGATTCTTTAGTCCTGCGAGAAGACCAACCGCAATCGCACGGTAGTTTGGTATCGTTGATAGTAGGCCTAGTCACAGTGCGTGTTTATTAAAATTAGAGCAATGCTAACGAGGTCGTATATTTTATGTCGTATATAACTCGATGACAGTTACCAGCTGGTTACGTCCGATGTTCATGTGGAATCCATATCAAAATTTTATGTCGCCAGGATAAAAGGAAGAGTATAGGATGGGGAGAAAAAAATATCGACGTATTTTTTTCAATTGCAGCGTGAATGATAATAATTCCTATTTTCAATTTCTTCTGTACAAGATGGCCCCCTACGCCCAATAACACGCTTGAGTGACTCTACAGAATAATGAATTGAGATGATTGTGGCAAATCAGCGGAGGGAGGACGGCTGCTCGAGTGCAGTATCGTTTTGATTAGTTTTCGCCTTGGTAGATGGGGTAATTACGATCAGGGTTCGTTTTAAGCGAATAGCACTTTCCGATGCTCGCTGCTAGTAATTTACACCGACATTATATCCCATCTCGACCGTAACGATAAGCCATTGTGTGCTAACCGCTACAAGTGCTCTGAAAAGTCCGCATTTCAAAGGCAATTTCGATTTCCATACACAGTTGGCGCAAGAGTAGATTGGAGTCGTTGAATGTGATGACTGCAGGAATACGAGTCCGCCATCTTGGTGTTGAAGGTGCTGGGAAGCAAATGAGGCATTGAATTAGTCTTTTCCTCAGTCATCTCCGCGTTTTGTTGTCAAATATGTTGCTAGAAGGTTGAAATAATATTTGCTTTCCGCAATGTATTGGACATGTTGTTCCTCGTCGTTCATTTTCAAAGTTAAAAATTAGTAACAATTATATTTTACGGAAAGATCTTTGTTAGAACAAATATATCGTTTGAATTTGTGTATTAACTAAAATACATCAAATGCTAGAACAAAAGGTTAGGGGTAAAACATATCTGACACCCTCGTAATAACATACACACATGTTATTACGAGGGTATCCAAAATGTGTGACAGGCACCTGTGTTATAACCATATCAGATACGCTTAGGCATACGCGTGTATCGCAATGACTAACAATAGTACCTACTCAATAACAAATAGTAAACGTATACAGGTATTAATTCGTGGGCATCGATGTTTGTTCAAAGTTACTGGGCTAAGTAATATTACCATTAATAATGTTGGTTTTCTTAACACACCCATACCCCTGTTGATCTGGACACTAGCTTGTGTGGCACCATGATGTTATAGCCTACATGTATATGTATGTTGTCTTTTTCCGGAAACGCATATACAGTTCAAATAACAATACAAATGATCCTTGAATCGTCCTGGTTAAAAGTTAACAAAACGTCTCAGTTTTCTATGTGGAAACTTATCAGAATGGTTATACAATGTGGTATCCCAATTATATTTTGATATTGAGGAGTAGCTAGGAGGAAAACGAAAATTATTATTGAATCCAAAGAAGAAAACTAAACGGGCACATTGCTCCTTTTTGTATTCAATTGTGAAAGAAAATGCTTTACATTACGTTAGTATAGTACATGTATGTATATGTCGCAATAGTACATGTATGTATATGTCGCAATATCAATTAGTGCTTTGATGGTTTGCTCCTTCCGTTTATTATCGAAGGAAAATCCACCAAGATAAGCTGCAAAACGGAGCCAGTGACAGGTCGTTGCTGTATGCTAAATATGTTCTGTTTGGTTAGACGACATCGGTTGTATGCCAGTTCAGGTTACAACAAATATATACTTATAGGAGCGACTTTACCGAGGGCAGAATTATGGTATAAAATAGTTAAAGCTAATACAAATAAAAGTGGCATTGACGCTGAAAATATTGTGTTTTCTCTAGCTTCCGAAACGTTGTATTTTGGCCTAGTCATTTTACTTTAAAACATTATTGAATTGAATGAAACATGCATGAAGCTAGCCGCGGTTTTCAATTAGAATTATAAATCCGTCAAATATTTGACCGAAAATATTATTTTGGCCGGATCAAACGTTATGTTACTGCTGTGCGTGGTTTATTACAATATTTTCTCACATCAATTAATCCCGGTCGCAGTAATTGAATTCCCCATGTCCGTGGTCGTTCATGTTGTCATAATATTTTTATTTCAATTCCGAGCCGTGGGTATCTGCGTCTCATTACACTAGGCGAGTTTGTGTCGATTACTTGCTGACCAGGCTTTAACCGTTACCGACTTTATCAATTATTCCAAATTATTGGACACAGCTCTGAAAGGAACGAGATTGCAGACCTTTGCTCATTTCATGTTTCGATTGCTCCAACCCAGTGTCCTATCTTGATCAAATAGAAATTGACAAGTGCCCGTTTCATTCAGTTTTCATCTGACGCGCAGTGCTATATGTTGTGGAACCGAGCATTCGGGTCGCTATTAAGACTTAATGCATTTGACATTAACGGCTGATCAAAATGATCGCCCGGAAAAGTGTCCTTAGCTTTCATTGCCTCCGTCAGAAGCGAGTGAAATGTTCCCAACATCTTAGGTCAATTTGCTAAATCTCTTTGTCAGTTACAGTTTGCCAAGAGCGTGTTAATTAAGTGGATAAATCATCGCCACGCCCTCTGTCGCCAACTTGGCAAATTCTCTGATGGAACTGAAAATACCACTTTTCTGATTGAAGACTTCTGGAGAACTGTAGTTCCGGAACTTTCATTGGAACCAAACCTCTGATTGTCTCCCTTCTACGTCAATTCACATGAGAACAGTACATTTCTCAGTTGATGAGAGCCCAGAGTACAACTATCATATTTACTACGAAGGTATTTATTGGATATCAAGAGTTGTTTAATGTTATTAGGCATTGGACAACTATTATTATTATTATGAATAATAGTATACCATAAGGCCAAGACATGACGATATAGTATGCATCAGAATTAAGTATTAACAAGTCATAGCTATTTGATAATGTTAATGTCAAGTTTAGGCTTGAAAACATTTCTACAATACCGGTACATTTCAGGAAGTCATTGTGTTTATACTTTTATTGCAGACCATGTATTAATCTAAGACTAGAGGATATGATTAATTTAAATAGAACACAAATCATGCAAGCTTATAGCATAACGTCTTATATAGTGTTGAATATAGTTCTTGAAAGGACAGTAAAAAGGGACCATGTTCATCACAATATACCTTTTATTCACAAAACCCTCAGACCATTGGGTATTTCCCAGCATGTCTTATTCAGGCTGTTTTCTTCCATTATCACCGAGTCTTCAGAAGTGGGCGTAACTTATATCGGTCTCACTGTTAATGGATCCTTTACGCGGGCTTTCTAGCCGCTCTCAATTAGAATCGTTTCTTCTGAAATAGATCACTTTAATCGAAAGAGCAAATATTGTGTGTGACTTTTTATTACATTTGCAAGCGGGCTGCATTCAATCCGGAGTAGTTAGTAACATCGACACGTTAAGATCTCATTTTGTCACCCGATGCCTGCATTGGGGGATCAGAGCAGCATGGAGGGCGACTTGAGTAATGATGACAATTGAGCCTCCGATCTCAGAAGCAATTCCGTCGAGAAGACCCTTCAGTTTCAGTGTTGGGCCATCGGTACTCTGACCCTCTGACCAGTAGCTGGTTGCTCGGCTGAAAGTATTTACCACGATAAGAGACAGACAGACAAAACATGTTAAAATCACAATCCATTACAATGATCTCTGATCATAAGCTGGAATCCTTCGTAGATATATCTAGCTAGTAGTTGTATATACTTGGATTACTTAGTAGACATCAAGAAACTAAATTTATAGACATGGATTATCATTGTAATGTTTATAAATATACTTTTTCCTTAGAGTAAAATAAAATGGGGACATTTGCATATAAAGTGGTACTCGTCTTCGACATATAGAGCTATCAACATATTCTTTGTTGTAATAGTCGTTTGAAGTCTGTATAGTATACTAACAACTTCCTGCGGTACGTGCCAACACAAATTACAACCAATTTCGTTCGGTAAATGAAGCAGATTTATTACTGGTAAATCTTTAATGTTTTATGCTGTCATCTTTTGAAAATTACTTAGGCCTACGCGTTTCTTTTCTATATAGGCTACCCTTATAATGTGCGTATACCAGTTATAGACACGCCCAGATTGACAAACTATCTTTACTGATGGAATATTCATGATTTTTCTATTATGAGATGTATTTAAATAATATATTAGTAGCTTCAAGAGTATGTAACTGCAGTAATTTACCTAAGTGTTAATTGAAAAGTAGTCCATTACCGCCTGTCTGACGATCATACCCAAGAAGCGATCAAACGGCCATCAAGGTTCATCCAAATATCTCGCCTTACCGAATCAATGCTGCGTATTCCAGAGTCATTTCCTTGTCGTCTGCTCAAGTGTAATTGGCGCGCGCGACAATTATGGCGGCCACGTTGCGTGGCGTCTGATTTACGTACGCGGCACGTTTGATGTCAGACCGGTAATTAGCTAATCCGTGTTTACATCGAGAGGGGCACGCCGCTGAACGATGGCTAAAATCTTGTTGTCATACAAAAGCGTGATCGCGGCAACCTATCAGGGATTCGGCGGCCATCTTGGAAATAGTCCCAGTTGTGTGAAAAGCCTATCGTGGGGGACTGGCTCCGCCCCATCCCTCTCGTTCCTGCCGCTCATTATACACCCTGGTCCCCCTTTTCTTTCAAGTCAATGGTAAGGAGACATCAAGTCTTCCATCGCGTTCTTTTCCCTCCCTTCAAACTCCCTCGCGAAATTCTATCCCCGTCGCGTGTCTAAAGTGATTTGCCAAGAAGACTGATTTTCGTCTCACTCTCACCTGTCTACTAATCCCGATGACAAATATCCCACAAAAGCACGAAAATTAAATTCAAAGCGACCGCGTCATTAGGATAACGTCCATTAGTTCTTTTGATGACGTCACCACTTCCATTAATCCGCCGGGGAAAAAACACCTTGAAAACAGTTCTTATTAAAACAATATAAGAGAGGCATATACATAGACCTATTGTATATTTAAAATTGATCTCCATAGTGAAATTATGTTCTGGAACATTGTCAACTTTTATGAAAGCAACAAATAAATCTTGCGTAAACATGATAAACGTACACGAGCTATACGATAATAGGAAAACTATATCATAACCAATCATTCTCGCCAAAATAAGTGAAATAAACGTTAATATTATTCCATGATTTCTCATTTTCCGCTCATATCTTCATTGAATTACGACTATAAAAACACTATACGGCCTATAATCTGTATCCGAAGTGAAAGGTTATAATGATGGCTTCGCTCATCTAATTTCCCAGTGATTAGGCGTAAACGAGAAGCGATCATAAACACTGGTACTAAAAAACACGTTAGTTCATCAGTCGGACGATTGCGGAGATTCTATACAGGACGCTGTAGATTCGTGACAAAGAAACGATCCTGGTGAATTTGACGCATTTGTGAATATTAGTTTTTTCAGCTCAATTGATTCATTCATTGATATTCACGTTACAAAATAAGGTTATATGGAGAGGAATTAACGTATTAAGACAGCAGAGTCGTAACTTAGAGGGCAATTTACCCCCTGTTACGACCTGTCAGATGCGACAGGTCTTTAAGCCTGAATATTCTGGAAATAATAATGTAAAAAGATACTTCTTCATCATAATGGACAGAGATTTGGAGGCAAATCGCCCATGAAGTGCCCAAATTTAATTATGAAATATAAAACGATTCCATAACGAGCTTAGATGTCTCGATTTATTACCAGCGTTCATTACCCTTTGCTAAGGGTCGGTAGTTTGTAAGAGAAATTAATACATTTCAATTTGGTGAGACTGTGATAACTGGCTGGGGTTGTTCGTATGCGAGTTGGCGCAATCTGTTACACGCTACCAGAAGAGGAGAGTCTGGCATGTAACTTATACATGCTTCTAAGGTGATTTCGTCTTATATCATTGCAATAAGTCCTGATAGCTTAGCAACAGTTTAACCGAATTTCTTAAAGTCTGCCAATTACTATTAGGCCTACTAGTAGACCGGAAATGAACCGATTCATTTAGGCAATGGTGCAACAAATGTTTAAGGACTTCCAAAGAAAATGAATTCATAAAAGTATAACATGGCTTTGAAATTAAGTCTTTCGTGACAGTTGTGTGGTTAATTTCAAATGTATTTCATATGAAGCGTCTAATTATAGTCGATGGTTTCCTACGGGTATTCTGCATTTCCTCAGACATTTTTTTACCTCGGATATTCTAGGCATGTATCTACGGAATGTCATGATCAATACATGATCTTGGGAGTTGATTCCAGGCCCCGAGATTACGAAATTCATGGTCCAGTTGAAATTTGATATGGGCATTTGTGAACAGAACCCTGAGTTGACCATGATCGTGTACTCAGAAGGGTTCCGTAATCTCGGTTATTCATAATGTAAACTATGAAATATGCAATACTTCTCCATTTACAAGCAGTATATCTTTATTTCATCCGATTATCGAAGATCAGAACATACATAACATACAGACACCCAACGAAACGTTGATGCTCAAAATTATTTATATCCGAGGTGAAAATGTCCTGTTAGGTTACAGCTAAGGATTCTGTCAGGACACAGGAAGGTTGTCCTTCTCGCGTGGGACAATTCATGGAATGAATAGTCAATAGATAGAACTAAGTTGTTTATTTTATTAAAACGTGGCACTTGATTTGAGTCAAGTTTTATCAACACACTGACAACCAGAACAGGATACCTAATTTTGCTTTGAAGAGTAACTATATATCAGTAAATCTCGACATCTAAGGATATCTGAGTATCTGAGTATGTTTCAGTACGTCCAATCATTCCAAAGATTAGATCCGTGTTGGCTGGCACAGGTCTCGGTGGACGTCAAACTCAATGAAACATGGCGTGGATTAAGTGGCGATCTAATTTGCTAACAGTCCTTTTTCCCAACTCAGCTTTATTGGAAACATAACACCTCTGGACAGTTCTATCAATAAAGTAGTACAGCTCCTCTGGGAGAACTCTTGTCATCGATGCAATTTCCAAATCGGTCTGTTTTTGTTGGACACTCTGTGTACCCATTGCCTTTCAATCAGCAAACCAATGCGAAAATCCAGTTACCCAAATAATCCAATCTTTTTGCCTTTTTCGCTTGACAATATCTGTGTCGTTAACCTAAATAGTGACCAACGAAGCTTTTTATCACTCGCTAACTTTCCAAAGAGCAATTATGATGCATAGTGGGAAGCCATCTGACGGCGCATGCGTAATTACTCCACTGATGGTGTCCGTTTACGTTTTTTGTTTACCCTGCGTCTCTGCTCTATGTCTCATTGTCTCTCAGTACCATCGTTAACGTATCATACCGCCATGTTTATTTGTTTATGAATATTATAGACAGATTCCAATGAATCGGTGATTATTTATATGTTTTATTGGTGTCTGTTACGACCACTCCCTTGAGAATCCGTGTGAATATCCATATTAAAATAATAGTAATCTCATTAATCCGTTTTTCATTTAAGAATACAGACAGTGTTTTGTAATTGGAGAGAGAGAGATACATTCATAGTATGAAAGCTTTAATAGAAACTGCGATTATCGATAAATTACGTATGCTATTTCTCTACAACTGTTTGCCTTTAAATAATAAAATAATAAACACGTTCACAATGGATGCAGTTTAGATTGATTGTATTTCCACATCGCACGTATTAATATCAATAAACGTTGGTTTTGTAGAATTATTTATGTTTCATATTTTAAGCTCATGTATACTTTACTCCTCCTCCTCCTCATCATCATAATTGTTTGCACCATATGTCTCGCAAGATTACACACACACACACACACACACACACACACACACACACACACACACACATATATATATATATTATGTCGTGAACAGTATAGATCCATAGTAAACCAATCGGTTTGGTGTTTTGTATTCAAGGTCTTTATTGATATGCAGATTATATGTAGCATAATATTTCATTACTATTAATAGAACATTATTTTATTTGTGTGGTGTTTTTTTGTATCTTTCGATAAAAAGTACAAAACTATGGACACATATGAAAATACATCTATTGAAAACCAGTGGGACTGCGGAAACTGTATCTTGATGTCCAATATACCTGCGTAGACAATCATATGTACATATAATACGTTCATGTAAAATACCCTTTACCTTGAAATATGTCAACAAACCGTAAATAACCGAAAATAAAACCTACATACATTCTTGTTCTATATCATGGATCGTATGCACAGAGATTCTGTTTCATAATTACCTTAGATATTTAACCTTGAATATCTTGAATAAGACATTTGTTTGGTAGTATAGTGACTTCGAATATTGATATCTCTTCATGATTATTTGATTTACATAATACTGTAGACAACCATTAAATATGATATGTGGGTGCATGTCATCCTCGAAACACCGGTGTTTCGAGGATAATATTGAACTATTCTTCCTGTGAATAATATATAAACAATTTTAAAACATTGAAACAGCATACGCTAGTGTATATATCTTTAAAATGTATGGCCAATAGCTGTCGTCTATAATTGGTTAAAATTATATTTCATTACAATGCATATTGTAAATGAACATTGATTTCCATAAGTTGTACTTATTGCCATTGCATAAGAATAATAATATTTACCTATTTCATTAGTGAATTTAGAAATGCGTAATGTTACAGTCATTTAATTTACATTTTCGTGTAAAGCTATGCCACCGTCGGTTAAGGAAATCGTGAAACTTGTTATAATACCTAACTTACAACGGTTTGGAAAATAGAGCAAAATGTATGTACATGTAAGAAACATAGCAACTCGGTGACAAGATGTTATCCTCTTTACTTCCTCACTAACACGTGTATCCATTGTATCTACAGGTTAAACATCGTCGTCCCATCTTTAATGAGTTAGAGCGGATTTTGACGGAAGTATGCGCTGAAGGCCGAGGTCTGTACTGTTCGGAGATGTCACGATCGTGAAGTTCCGAAAACTTTCCGAAAGACGATGCGTGCATTTCATCCTAAGTTTCCGATTGTCCCCATTGGAGTTGTTAGAGACTGGATATATAATTCGGCTAAAGTTTAAGTGAATAGGAATAAACATGTTTTTATTGTCTTTTCATGTATTACTTTAATTTGTAAATGTTCGTACCTACTTGTGAATTAACGTAAACTTGAGTGTGAATTGTTTTGTATACTGTTTCAATATGTCAGGTAAATATTTACTACTTTTTAAAACTTGCTTATTAGATTGTATGTAAATGTTTTCGACAATTAACTTGGTTATATATATATATATATATATATATATTGCTTTAATAGTATATGCATACCTATATGATATTCTATTTAGCTGAGTTGTTAAATTACTTCTGTTTCTGAGTTCCATCCAGTATGTATGAAACACATGTTGATTAACACATACTGGTTAACTTTCAAGGAATTTAACACTAGTCTTAAAACAATTGCTACACTGAAGTACACAATACAATTGAACGCACTTGCCAAGAATCAATATATGTATCTTTACATATTTTTACCAGTTTTGACTAAGGCATGCAAACAATCTAAGATTGTTGACTTATCACATATCAAATATATTACAATTATCTGAACATACATATTATATTTGTCACTCAAATACTTTCTACATATTCCTCACATACCTGTTAAAATTATGTTGAATACCCCAGGACCATACTATGAAGGAAATAATGTCATGGTTATGACATACAATAGTGATATCGCGTATATAAGTATGCCAAGTAAATGTAGTACTCAAAATATATATGCCCAAGTCATAGGAAAACGGAATTCTGTGATTGTGTATAGTCAATGGGCTGAATACAGGAAAACAATATATAAAGGAAATACATTGTGTACATGTCCCTCCCACACCTTAAGCTGTCGTATCCTAATCAAACTGAACTCCTTAAGGCAAGGACGGTTACAACATTGACAAGGCAAGGAGATGTACTTTTCCTTCAGTCTTTCAATTAATCGGATCACTTTGTGCGCTGGAGGCGGTCGTGAGATGTTTATTTCAAACACAGGGATCTTTAGTCGCGGCTTTGGAAGCTGTGACACTTATAAATTAAGTATTATTGAGAGTGCTTTGTCAAGATGTCTGTTTTTAGCGTGTATTTATTGAAATGTTATTTTTTGTTATGATCTTATTATGTTTTCTTTCAGATTAAATTGCTAAAAGTTCATCTACGTTGTTGTATTGTTTCAATTCTGAGTGACAAAAATCTACATGTATGTATTACCAAACGTCTTGATGTAATAACATAATTCTATGATAAGGTTTGCTTGATTGAATATTTGTCTATTAATTAGAATTTAAATTTTACTAAGCAGGATTTTTTACAGCAGGATTTTTGTAATTTTCTAGTATGTAATCCAATGTAATATTCATTCAGTGACTAACTTTTGCAACTGTATACATTTCGTAGATATCACATCTCTTATTATATTGTAAAATTAAGCTGAGCCTTGCACGAGCTTATGTTAATTTAATTAAAAAACAATACACTTTTTAAAAATCATGAATTGTGAAGTTGCCCACTGATTAGCGAATAGCACAATATTTTCATTTAAATGCGTGTTCAAACAGTTAATTGTTTGAAAGTTTGAATGTCAATTGTATAATCGTTTATTTATCTTTTTTTTTCCATATCAATAATTCTGTATTGCATTGCGAATACTAGTATATACAACTCCTGTTATTCATATTTTAAGCAGTAGTTTGAGAAACGCACATTTGATTGCGCTATCGGGGAAAGGAGCAAAAAATAATAATGAATCTGTGGATTGTTTATCCTCTGAAGATCGTATAACCACATTCCCGCTGATCTGCTATAACAGATGAAAGGTAGACGGATCTTCATAGCATAATATAGCTGCTTCAAAATGGTGGCTTACCATGGTAACTGCTTTAGATGTATAAGGGAATACAGCGGTAATGGATATCCTCAATTTTGGCAAGTCCAATTTAATTTCATCAATCATAATTAATAGTGGGTGATTGCACTGGCGTGGCGTTCTGAAACCTGTCCGAAATAAACCAATAGCTAGGAAACCGTGGAAGCTACACCTGTCAATTTTCTCTTGACAAGAAACAGCGCGTGACTGGCAGCCAATGGGGATGCGTCGTTCGCTATCACGTGACAGGGAGGGTGTTATCTAGCAGACGTCCCTCCTGCTGTCAGTAGAAACTTGATAATGATGAATGACGGTAAGGCTACACCTCTCAATTTAGTCAGCGCTGATACTATCGCTCCAAAAGCCACCGAAACCAGTTGTTAAACTAAACAACTCCGAAGCAGGACGGACCCGTACGGGTCTCACTTCAGCCATGCATAGACCAATGTACAGTTCGTTTTCCATCGATGCCTTGATGGCACCGCAACCAAGGATTACGCCCCCACTGTACTACCCTGGCTACATGTTCATGCCTCAAGCAAATGTCTCCCCGACCCTCCCGGTAAGTCTGGGTGACCCCCGGGCAGTCAGTTCCCTCACCCACGCGGTGTTCGCCCAGTCCCAGCTTCTGGGGTGCCAAAGTTTGAGCCAGCCTCACAGAGACTTCATTCTTCAACATACGGGTACCGGAGTACCAGCCTCACCCCTCAGGCCGACTGCCCAACCCACAGTCCCCAACCCACGGGCGATATTCAATGGATCTACACGCTCACCCAGTCCACATAGCAGTGACGAGAACACAGAGGATATTGACGATGATATGCTTGAAGGTAAGAATCCATAAACACGATACGGTATATATTTATTTTGCTATCAAACGGTAATTACCATAAAATATGAATCAATAAAAATTGTTATCATTTCCCCCCGGTGTATGGATAGTCTTTTGATATAATTCTGCTGTAAAAAGATAAGTGTTTTTGGTCGTATCCATCTAGATTTCATTTCTGTTCATAATAATTCATTTTATAAAAGAAAATAAGTCAAATAGTTAAAGTAATATTTTGAATAGCATTAGCATTAAACTGATAAGCACATCAAAGTCTTCTTGTATAAGCAAAATTCTCCAAATTCTTTAAACATGTTAAAATAATCCATCAAAATGTATTATCCTAATGCCAGTAATGGACATGAATCTGTTCTTTTAGGCCTACTTTCAATATTTCATTGTTACTAACCTAATAACAATATAACAATAAAACAAAATTCCATAAACTGCATCTACCCAATGAAAACATATTCTTATAGAAACAATATGGATCAACATTTATAAAATATTAATATTGGTATTTTTCATTAAGTGAATACCTAGCACCACTTTCAGAACAAAATCACTTTCACACTTACAGTGCACACACATTACACACTTACACCTAATTACTGTTGTTTGTAAATTGCGGAAAGAGCTCTTTGAAATCTCTCTGCTATCAGACAAACATTTTGGCTATTAATCGTCGCCCTCCTAACCTCAATTACGTATGTAATTGACTCCTGATAGGTTGCTATGTTGTCTGAATGCCAAATGTGTGAAACCTAATCTGCTAGCTATTTACACCACGGTCTCCTATGCTTGCTGCTTCTGTCGGCGTGGAGACATCACTGCTCAAAGTGGTGGCCATTCCTGGCTGTCATTTCAACATTGGCCCCTCGTAATTGCAATAAATCTCCCCAAGTGAGGTGTATCGTTTACTGCCAATGACATCCGTACAGATTGTAGATAACATTTGATTAAAGTTTAATTTAGAATCAAATTTCATTTCCACTTCACATCTGAGTCTTTTAGAAAATGTAAGGTAAATATCAGGTTTGACTCCGATGACATAAGATAATTCGAATACGATGTCTTTGAATGGTATGTTCGCAGTGAAATATTGGTGTGTGGGTTACGTAAAGGTTTACTGATTCGATTTTTCAAGTTGTTGTGCATGCATGCATGCATACAGTCACCTGTCTGAGATATGTTTGGAAGATACGTCTGATTATAGATAACCGAAGTATAGGTTTCATCTGATAACCTATCCACAGTTAACCTTCTCAACCTCTCCATCAACTGTATTTCAACGTCAAGTGTTCCTTCAATTTGCTTCAAGTCTTGACGACCAAATACTGCCAATTGTCTACTGTTTATTTCTGTTGATAGCAAGTTAGTGCAACATTGTATGTCTTAGCCTACACAAATACATTCAGATTGTTCTCCTATTCCCAACGTGTTTGTCAATAGCTTTCTGAGGTCCCTTCAAATTGGTCTGTAATCCCCCAGAGAATGGTGTCAACTAGCCAATGGAACCCCGTCAATGGAATTTGAATCTGAGGTATTGACTTCAAACCTAATCGCAAATACTGTGCTAAGAATTGCACCGTGAAACATATATCAATGGATTGTTCTCTGGTAATGAATAGAGCAATTAAATGGATGCTCTGCGGTCAATATATCGTGGGTTGTACAAATACATTTCGTGGTGAACATACATTGCTTAAAGAATGTATACGTTCACCCTTTATTTCTTATTTATGTAGCGTTAATGTAAATTATTTTATATAAGACCCTGGGCCATTATATAGTCTTACATTTAAATGGAAATATGCTGCTGAATATACATTATACATATGCAATTGTTATAATTTCTCAGCTCGTTCAATTATATACATATTTAATATACATTATATAATAGTATTTTGTATGCGTATTCTATATGTTACTATTTTAAAATCTATATTCATCCTTTAAGTAAAGAAAACACATCAACCTTGCAATGAAAATATTATTTCCCGTCAATTTATGTTATTATTAATAACAAGGTATTGAAATCACGGAATAATGGCAATAATTTGAACGATGTATATAAAACCTTTTTTTTAGAAATAAAAACTGTAATTGTTCATATTATGAGAACCTAAGCAATCATTGTCTACATTACACATCATTCAAAATAATCGTAATGATAAAGCAATCCATCATACTAGCAAAGCCTTCCTTTGTGAAGTGGAGTATAACATAGTAAAATAGAAATCAGAGAAGACACCATGCTGACATCAACAGTGCACACAAATAGGCAACTCTATGCACGGTACAAACATGTGGAATCATAATGACATAATGCCATGCACCTGCAAGCTGTTACTGTTATTGTACTGTGGTTAACTTGGATCTGTCAATCATTTCCTTAGTGCCGTAGATAATGGTCCCAGTGCCTGGAATCATGTCTGTATATGCAAGTACAGCAACCATTGACATTTCAGATACCAATTCTTGTTCAAATGATAACATTTAAATTAATGTAATTTCATTCGTATTTTAAATTACTGTTTGTGTCATTCCTCAAAAGAGTTACAATTATCTCAAATGTATCCCTTTATTTTTAAAATAATAAATACATTCTATGTGGAAAACGTACAAAAAACGTTTATTCTCGAAACACTACTCCACTTTATTCTATGTGTATATAACAGTATTTCTCAGTTGTTTTTAATATTATCTTTTTAATGATATGGCCTGGTGTGAATGTCTGTAAGCAACTGTAAGAATAATATGGAAATGTTATATCCATTGGCATTTCTTAAAATATCTAAAATAATTTTATACGATTAAAATTAAAATGAAGCACTAAATATTGTATATCATTTCCTCTATTCTTTTCCATACCTAGGCTTATTCACTGGTCTAAAAATTATATAATGGTAAATTGTGGATTTATAAGCATATATTATATTGCTGGCGTAATTTTCAACAAGGAATTAATTATTTTAAAAACAAATAACAAAGATTCATGTTATGCTCTAATTTATTATCTTTTTATTCGTATTATCTGATACATTATTTATTTAGGATACCTTTTTTATTATATATTATAATTAATAAATGTAATATTACCCGTTCAACTTAACAGTATAACAACAGCTGTCACATAGTATAACTGTCCATTCATTGCTGACATTGGTTGCAATAAAAAATAAAATATACAAAAAGTCGGAACTCGTTTTACCCCTACGACCCACAGGCGGTAGACGGTAAAAGTAATGAGTTTTTGATGGATTGCCGTAGAATGAATCTATTGCATGTCGCTAACTTTGACCTATTCACATCGCTCTTAAGGACGTTGGACCTTTCAACATTTAAATTGGTTACATGTCACATTTACAGGATTTCAAATAGTTTATCGTATTGCATAAATAGCAACAAACAAAAAAACCGCATGTATTTGTATAAATATCATAACAAGTTCTTCCGATTCTCGGTATTTCATACATAAAAAGTTTGTAAAATTAACATTCGAAGATTATTTCCCATGATTATGTATTTTTGGCTTGTTTATTCTAATTTTACTGCATTGCTAACATTCCCACATGCAACTCTATGTCAGATATTTAATTAATATTGAGGTGTTTCACAGTCTGCTTTAATCTACATGTATTTTTGCTTAAAAATACAGAACAATTAACCTACAGTAGCAGAAATAATTCAGTTTTGTTCATAAATTACTTTTACTTCCTTATCATCTTTAACATGCTTAATTTAGAACATGTATTTTTGACACTGTGTATTACGATACTACTACTGCTACTATTACTACTACTACTACTACTACTACTACTACTACTACTACTACTACTACTGTTAATCTTGATAAGAAACTTGTTCGCATGTATTTTCAAATAATTATCAGGTGGGTTTTCTTTTTAGTATTCATCGTAAAATGTTTGTCATTTAGTTTATTTTCTCCCGGTCACCCATTTATACTCTCTATCGCTTATTGCAGGCAAAATTGTACCCATTACATGTGGTCATAAAATAACCCCATATAACTAATGAACCAAGGTAACTATTTTACCCCCACACAATCTCATTTAAAGCGATACACACCTGAATAGTAGCAAATGTATATCTACGCCAGACTACGGTCCAGAGTCTCGTACTCTCTCCAGGAAGTGAAATATAAATATCCAAGCCTCAATGTTTAAAACAAATATGAAAATACTAATATTTTAATATAGGTCATACCCTCTGAATACCACACGAAGTCGTAGATCTACACGCCTGTGAACACAATGACGATACGGTCAGCTAGATTCGTGGTATTATACCCCACATCACACCAGCGTCTATACAATATAATAATAAAATGAGAGAGAGAGAGAGAGGGATCTTTCCAAGCCTGAACCCATTATTGGGTTTATCACGGAGAGCGTTACATTATATATGAACACCCTACAGATTGAGATGGAAAGTAGGAACATTTGTCACCGTCGGTATTAGAAGTTATGGAGTGCTGTCTAATCTACATACGGTGATTCTAAAACTGTTCTTACACTCGTTTTACCTTTTACCTTTATGTGTTACGTTAATACGACTACGGTGCGTTGTGTAGGCTAAGGCCTTCTGTACATATACCGCCGTTGACAGTGTATGGTATTGGAGAAACAAAAATTGTAATTTAAAAAATATATAGGCACTTTTGTTTCTTGGGTAATTAAATATTGAGATGAATAATACAAAATGAGTTTAATTGAGATTGTTTTATATGTATTACAAGAGTGTCTGTGGGTGAGGTATTTGACCAGATTTTTTTTTATTTAAGATCGCATTCGACCATTCTTATTGTATTGTTTCTTAAATTTGATATTGTATTGATTAATTATGAAGCGTATAACATGTTCCTACATCGATTGGAACCACTTGCCCACAATACTGCTATATTTATTAAGCAGGTGTACAAATTAATGTTATACCATCGACAAGCTGAGACTGAATACTTGCTTAGAATGAGGAATATGGAAGTTAATTATCCTAGAGATTAATATATAGGATATGTAACTTCTATATTCTTCATTCTAATCAATCGTTGTAGTGACATTTCCTAATGTATTCAATGAGCACAAGTGCTATTAATAAAAACAACCCGCACATTTACAAACAAAACTTGTACAAATGAAATCAATATTTAATTGCATCATTCCTACGATACACTAGTATCTGATATGATAGGTATTTGTTTTGGGTCACACATGGGGTGGATACTATTGTATAAAAGAAATTAATATAGTCTAAATATATTCTAATTTATTCACATATAAATAAATATCATGTGAATCCGGCAATCTGATTGGTTCACGTGACCCCAAAACATTGCATTCATACTTCAATGAACGAAATATTAATGCGCCGCTTCTAAATATATAGACTAAAATCATTGATGCATTATGTCAGACTATTGAATCAAATAATTTGTTATGTTATTTATTTATAAGGATTGACTGGAATATTGTTTCGCGGATTCATACAGTTTACACATCGGTTTTTACGTTCATACCTTGATGAACGCAAAATAAAATCCAGTCAATCCTTAAATAACTGATAACTCGACATGCTCTGCTTCGATACTTAGTGCCAGTGGTATTTCATGCAGAGACATTATGAAAGCTGTGCTTACTAATCTATATAAATACTACAAAGCATCTTTCCTTCAGACACTATACTACTATAATTTTCCTCGTGTCTAGAAGAATACGAAGGGCATCATATATATGCCACGATAACGTCATAATGCCACCGTATCCCCAGAGCGTTGTACCCGTCATATTGAGCCCGTCACATTGAGCATGATGTCTCCCTCCCTATACCTTCTTACATTCATGCAATGTCCGCCAATACAACATTCGCCATACCTTCCATGCCATTTAGCCGCCCCTGCTGACAGATTTACAAGTGATGTCTTCAAAGGTTGATTCGTCAAGAATGATACACGCAACACACCACAACAGTAAATTAGGACATTAACTCTTATTGCGCCATTTAACACATTTAACCCTTTTAACTTTAACGATCATCAGTTTCCCAGGTACATCACTTTGTAATGACTGTTGACTGTTAGCTAAACGCCTCTCTTTATTGACTGGATAAACTTGACATGTTTATTAGGCAATGTCAGTTAGTCAATGGTCAGAACGGAACAATCAGGTGGTTTGACGATTACTGGGTCAGTTGAAGGGACGAGCACTGCATCCATACAGTACCATAGTATTGGTGACATACTAAACATTACCTGTGTGTAGGACCTTGTGACATTGTGTCAGTAGAAGTAAATGGGTTAATGAGTGTTAGAGTTCTTCTATAAATAAATAAAATATCCCCGTATTCTTTTAGCCAATATTTTATGTTTGGGTTTCAACATGTTAATCCTCACCCTTACTTGAAAAAAAGTATCTGTATTATTTTGTTCTCCTTCATAGTCTATCAATATTACATGTATTTGAAGTTCTTGCATATTTTGTAAAATCAGTATTATAATTATGTGAATACATTATTTCTAATCTGATAACTTTCTTTATTGCAGATGCAGATACTTCGGCGAGCCACGCGAGTGAAGGAGAAAGTGTGTCAGATAAGTTAGACAATGACAGAAGTGATGTGACCATGTTGGATGGCAAGGGAAGTGACGACAATGGCGACATGGGCACTTCCGGTGGCAAAACGCGACGGAGAAGGACAGCTTTTACAAGTGAACAATTATTGGAATTAGAAAAAGAATTTCATAGCAAGAAATATCTATCTTTGACAGAGAGATCTCAAATTGCACATAATTTAAAACTCAGTGAAGTTCAAGTGAAAATATGGTTTCAAAATCGACGTGCCAAGTGGAAACGTGTAAAAGCCGGACTGGTTCATGCACGAAGTGGGAGTACAAACGAACAGTCGAACAAACCCAAAATCATTGTGCCTATTCCTGTACATGTGAACAGAATTGCAATACGATCTCAACATCAACAGATCGAGAAGAGCAGACCGGTTCCATAGTGTCGTTTACATGTTGATAAACAAGGATCTGAAACCGACTCGCAAAATCAAAATGGAAGACATGGTTTAAACAGGATTGGACCTTTGATGGCAATTCTGTCAAAGAAATCTCGCTCATGTTTTTTATACAAGCACAGGAAACGGTTTTTGGGCGAACAATGTTTACCCTTCCTACCCCTGGTAGTCAGTTTGAGGTGTTCCATATCAAACGAAAGAAGAATTCATTCAGGATTCCAGGGGTTGTAGGGCAGAAAATACGACAAATTAATAAAAATAAATGTTCTTTGTACATCAAATACAAAACGTGCAATGTGTCTACATAAAGTACATATATATAGTTAAAACATGGACTAAATGTTTGTTTATCTGATGAAGTTCAATATCCGAACGTATTATTTGTTTATATTATAGATACATTTCACGGGAGCTATGGATGAAAGTATGTGTTTTTAGTACGTATTCTGGTAGAATTAGAATAATATTTAGAGACGGTTAATGTTGTTACCACATATGCAATTTACAAAGTCAAACAACAGGATTAAATAATCATATGAAACACTTCCCATTCTGAAGAATTAAAGGTCCTGTATCCGTGCAATTAATAGGCCAACTGTTACCGCAGTCTTTCAGTTATACTATAGAATCGATATATTTCTTTGTCAGGATTAATTAATGTTATAGTGATTATTTATTTTGCATTTTTTCGTGTCAGGTAGATGAATTCACCGCTCGAATTACGTATTTTTTTAAAAATGAGTAGTTCTACAATTCCACACACAGTGATCCAAGAGAACGTATAACTCAGGATGTATAAGAATCTGTTAGTTTTATACATTAAGTTTATTTGTGCAATTATGAACGGTGCATTTAACGCAACTCTCTAACGGACGATATAAAGCCATCATGTCTTTAATGGTGACATCAGGGAAAAGTAATACATTTACATTCATTGAAGGGCTGTAAATTAACCACTTGAACGTTTCTTACTATAAGAATTATATACTACACTACAGTATATATATATATATATATATATTTGTATACAAATTAATAGTTCCTCTGATAACATAGTTTTCAAACACAGAATTCCCTTTGTTATGCACATAGTAAGAACGTGAAATGTCACCAAAATAATATTGAATATGTTATTTAGACACAATTTGCAAATGGTAAAATATTCGTGAGTGAGTTGCATTAAAAACGCTGTCAATAAAAAGAAAGCCCTTTTCAAATTAATTCATAGATTGCTCTTCAACTGCATGTACACTTACCTACGACAGAGAAGCTCATAAATTAAATTAAGTACGATAGTAAATCTGAAATTTATTTGTATCTTTTAAAAATAGGAATTATATGTTAGTACAAGTTATGACTGTCAAAAGCGACAGTGGCAACGTGGAGTACCATGTGTTTGTAATATTTACTTATTAAATTCCATAATATCTACTTATTACTGCATCTATTGTTGACGTATTACGAAGGACCAATCTAATTTTCCACATCCGCTATTGAAATGGCCACTCCCACTTTTCTTGTGTAAATCAAATCAATCTCAATAAAATAAGGAAAATTTGAAAATGAGGAAAAAGTAGTTCACAGAAACGTGTGATGAATACTGTTTGTAGGCCTTGGTGTGACATGGCCTCCTTCTGACAACAGCCGGTTAGTGTTTCGACCAGTCTGGGGGTTAGAGGGAGGGGTGTATTCGTGGGCTGACTGTCAACCCATCTGACTGGGTCCCGGGCCAGTATTGTGGGGCATCATGAGGGAGGGTGGGTCCGGATAATTGATACTGCCTAGGGGCACAACACAGCAAATTGAGAAAATGTCTAGAGTGACGGGAAATAACATGTTATTTACATGAAATGTACACCCCCGTGTGACGATCTGCGTGATGAAATATACACCAACGCACGTGCTGAGTGACGAATTGTGTGTACGTTGTTCTCTAGCATTCCATTTCAATTATATGAGAAATAAATTTAAATTTATAATTTGTGAATGCATCCTTGCTGTTTTCCTTTATGATATAATATCGTGCGGGTATTTTTTTTATGATTTTTATTTTATTTCCCGCATCTGTATACAAGGCCTGTCTTATGGGCATTAACAATCGAAGTCCAGGCCATGGCCACGGTGGGAGACAAATGATGGTTGTGAGGCTATCTGAGGGTGGGAAGGCACCCACCCGGTAATGGTTGGCATACAAAGAGATGGCTTATACCGTTGAACACGGAACAAAGTGCAATACGACCGCCGGTCTACTACGCTTTCGTATTCACAAAACGGTATACACTGTACAGACAGCCGAAAACTAATACGATGAAGAATTACATTATACCTTACAGTTATGGTTATAAAGACAAGTTCGCGTAACTTTAGTCAACACATTATTTCGGAAGGTAGTTATCTACTTTCCGTACTAAATTATGCTTAATCGGAAATTAAACACCGATCTATTCATTTTAATTGATCGTTAAAATACAGAAAGTATCAAAGTTGTGTAGGCCTACGGTGTGTTCTTAATCTCGAATACCCATTCATAAAAACAGGCCATACCCATTCATAACCATTCATAAAAAAAAAAGAAGGCATTACCATTATTTAAAAACAAAATTCCTATAAAAATGTATAGCATATTAAACCTTCAACACTACAAACTTTCGGGCTTTAGCCTTCAAATTGTTTATGCAGTTCCCGTGTATAAGTAGGAAGCCGTATCACTTTATTTATACGTTCGGGCCTCTGAAGGCTGTCAGCGCACAAAAGGCGAGCTCGCTTTCTGCCCACCCTCAGGATTATTACCAAATTAGCCTCAAGTGTCGGCACGGCAATAAACGCGGACATAAATGAACTGGAGCGAAAAATTTGATCACAAAAGATTTGTAACACATACACAGACCGAATGCTGCACGGTATTGCCTACGAAAAGACACAAAGGTTATGAAATGAAAGATAGTCGGGTTTGAAAAGCCCACTAGAGGGCGCCAGCTTTCAAATTGAGATGGATCGTCGATGGGAAACGGATGTGTATGAATGGGAGGAAATATGTTGTTTTGGATATCGAAGCTATCGAGACTGACAGAAGTTCCATTGTCTGATTGGTCGGAAGAAGTTATTAAATACCAATTTCTCATTCTCAATTTATGGTCGATTTATCTATCCAAGTTAACAAAGGTACAATCTAACATTAATAACATATTTATTTAAGTATTTTTAACGATCTATTTAAGTATTTACTTAATATACTTGATGAATTTATAATTATGTAACATGATAAATATGAACATATCTCTAGTTCTGTATAGATTCAGGGTATTTCTTTTACTTTGTTTAACCATCCAAATACTAGTAGTAATTATAAGGCATTGTACTAACCAACTCCTAATGCATACATCGTGAGCATGACCATGACCATGACCAGTCGACCAGCAACATGACAGTACTTGATACTACCAGCAAAATACGTAGTGAAAATATGACAGTACTGGATAGTATCAATACAATACGCAGTCAAAATATTAAATCACTGAATAGTAGCACAAAAATACGTAGTTAAATTATGACAGTACTTGATACTACCAGCAAAATACGTAATGAAAATATGAAAGTACTGGATAGTACCATTAAAATACGTAGTGAAAATATATGACAGTATACTGGATAGTACCATTAAAATACGCAGTGAAAATATGTAGCAAAATTAGTAAACATTTAAATTATAACTACATTATATATTAAGGCCAAAACATCAATTGGATAGAATGTCTTGGTGTTTGTTTATACCAATATGCAAGTAAGCATACAAAGGCCATACATTATACGCAATTCATCATAATCACTTAATAATTACCGGTACTGATGTACCATACTCTTATCTATTCTCAATTGTCTCCCTCACAGGGACTCTGGCTATGAAATCACACATCTCAAAACAAGGCATTGGTAAATAATTAAATATTAACATATTGTTCCACCGATAAAGTTACTATTAGGAGACTGGCATTGTCCCAACGAGAAAATTCCTTACATACTTCTTCAATAACAATCACTGAAGTATCTAATCATACTGATGATTGATTGTTTATTAGAGTGTCACGCTTGTGATACAGTAAAAATAGTACATCCATGTACACATATAGAAATAAAACAAGCACGGTCTAACCAGGCCTGGGAAACACTTTTAATACTATTCTCAATAATATACAACCGACTGGTTACATCTCAACAATTCCGGCGTCTATATATATAATTCTACTGTTTTACATTGGTAAATAATGCTATAAATTCCAGGCCCAAAGATTACGAAACCATATGGAATTTTAACTTGAGCATGAAATCTTAATAAAAAAATTCGTTGTACAAATAATATTGTGAATTTGCAGTTTTGCCCCTAATTCCAGGAAAAGGCGTCACGGCGTGTGTGTGTGTGTGTGTGTGTGTGTGTGTGTGTATGCGTGCGTGTGTGCACGCGTGTGTGTGATGTGGGCGTGACACAGACACCTGGGTTATATGCTTCGTCACCACTCTGGTATGTACACCTCTACTGGGAATAAGAAAACCGGCGGTGGAACACAATTCGATTTTATTAGTACGATGTCATTCGGTGTAGACGGACCCGCCACGGTCTCTAAAATAATAGATTGTAAAGGGATACGAAGGCTTTAATATTTTACGTGTAGTATTGTGTTGCACATCTGACATCAATTAATGATCGTGAGGATCTGCATGTCCAATATCCCCAGTTGCATCTTCCATTTATCCTAATCTGAGATCGTAAATAGACTGAACGAGTTCCTATAAGAGAAAAAGGTGTATGCTAGAATGGTTCAAACACTGACAGTTACAGAATATTTTCAACAAGACAATAGATCTTGAAGTAATCTCAACATCTAATCAGACGCACATTCATGTATTCTGTTTGAAGCCATGTGACGTTGATATATGTATGTAAAGAAATATTAAAAACTGGTAATTTCTAAACTTTAAAAATATATATGTATTGTTTTTAAATGGATGATAACAAATGTAATACATTGATCAGTTATTACATATAAGAAAACTATCTGAGCAGCGATCTAGAGTAATAGCATGTGTAGGCTACATGTAGGCAGTAGCCTAAAGGAAGAACATACCGTCGGCCTGGATAACAATCATGACATTGGGTCAAATCCGGAAGTCGTGTACACACGCGTGTGTGTGAATAAATGTGGGTTTATACCGACTTACTTAGCCTTTTGGACCTACATTGTATATCTTACTGTTACTAGGGATTTGTGAAGATTAACCTAACCTGTCTAGTACACCACTTCCGGTATGCTGAATTATACAGGATCTCTGTTCTATACACAACTCCACATTTTGCGTCCCACACAGTCTAATAACCTCACATTAGCCGAAGAAGAAAATATACACATAAATACTGATATGCATGTATGTAAAGGTTATGACAATATGCCATTGTAGGCATTCTTAATTATTGACTATAATTACTGATTCACTTTTAACAATAACAATTTACATAATATTATATTGTATCGGAATACAAATTCTTCATTATGGAAATGTTGTTTTGTAAATTTATTTTAATTTTAAAATTAATTGTTATTTGCAGTAAAAGAACAGATGAATTGGTGTGATATTCTACATTGTATTGTAAAGAATTGTCTTTCCAGAAAAAAATGAACATGTCGTGGTTCGTGCTAATTCCATTGTCTCACCGTGATATGATCGAATGGATTATGAGCAAGCGCAACAACTCAATGTGAACCAAACCAATACTTGTATATTGATGAGTGTTTAGTCTCATGTGGACGGTTGGCGTTGGTCATCGATACTAATTGTATATCTAGAAAGAGGAGATCACACAAGTCGATATGCTACTATAAATATATTATCGGATGACAGTATGAATTTCTTGTCACAATACTGCTTATTATTGCTATCAATAAAGGAGGTGTCATTAAGTTAATTAGCTATGTATACCTGTAATTAGCTGCCGGTCTGTATACGGGTATACAGAATACAGGAGAAATCGATCGTATACTTTGCCTAGGTTACTATATAGGGCTGTAAACATCGATGTCACATTGGCAATGTGACAATGGTAAAACACATACAATCAGTATGAAGCTGTCCATTGTCATGATTGACAATTGTGAAGATGGCATG
>JAUTBV010131033.1:0-12167 GCA_032361325.1 Lepetodrilus fucensis | reverse complement strand
ACTGTGTGGACTTTGCAACTCAGCGTGCTGGGTTTTACTCCTCGCCAAATCTCAAACATCTTTTCACCCAGGTTCCTTGGGCATTTCATATCATTTTAAAAAGAAATTGGTTTATATCGCACATTTTATTATCTCATCATTTCAACTATTGTATTCATAATATTTATTCAAATTCATCATTCTGTCTTCAAAACATCGTTTTAACAATTCATGTATCTTTTTACACATCATGTGCAATATATTGGCTAGTTTATCAACAACATTATTCACTTTTAAATTTCTTTGTTTTTAACACACATATATCGTAAAATAATTAATTACTTTTATCGTCGCAAATGGGTGAAAGATTCCTGCAGTGACGCTGAACTCCATATTCACTCACTCGCTCACTTTGTTGATATGAAATGAATTGGTTGACCGCCCTTGTGTTACTGTACTTCATTCTCTAAGTAGGTAGACATTCGCTGAAAGCACAATAGATAGTTGGGAATAGCAATTCATCCTGTTGATGCAATCAGATACACGTGATACGTGCATGTCTATCTGGGATCAGATTGCAATCTGCTTTTGTGTCATTTCTTTCTGTCTTTGTCTATGAACATACAATCTCAAACCGGATAATGGTAGTTACAAACACATTTTATTATCTAATATATATAACTTTCACAACAGTCACAGTGCATCTATATATGCCAGTCATGGCAACACGTCATGCCTGACTTATCATCTATGCAATTGCTGCATAGTGATCAAAGGGCGAATGACAATGTCTAAGTTGAACTTGAAGCAGGTATACATGTGGTGGATAAACAAGGGCAGCTATTTTGTATGTCTTATTTGTGGCTGAAAGTAATTGTTAAAAGGGATTTGGTACAGTTTTAGTATTCAATGTAGGTATTTGTAAATGTTTGTCAAACATTTGGTATAACATATGATCATGTTCAGTGTTTACTCAGGTACTATCAGCCTATCAGGTGTTGAAGTTGTGCTACTAGATTTATTTTGTTCTTCTCTATGACAGCTGGACCATATTGAAAAATAAACTTTGATGTTTTCGCTTTTTAATGATATTTAATCCAATATTGCGCAGTTGTAGCTAGATTTCTTTTTCAAATATACATGATATATCATGTATGCTATATTAATATTTTTGTCATACCCTGATTGCACCATTGTTTATGAATCTAACTTTGTCTTTTCCAAAATTGTGTTAATTTGAGAATGTATACACCCAATGAAAGCAAGCTGTTAAATATAGTTCGAATCTTGCACTATATTATAAAATGCAATTATTAATTATTATTATTATTATTTATTATTATTATTATCACCATCATGGTTATTGCAATATTTTTGTTGTTATTATTTTTATTATTCTGATTATTATTATTTAATATTATCATCATTGTTATTATGATGGCTACTAGGCCTAGTACTACAAGACTTGACATTGGTGTACATCTATTTCAGCTGTGTGATGGTGTGACAAGTTACTCTAGCCAGTATGAGAGTGCGGTTCCAGACAGTTCGGCGGCTAGTGCTCACTGGTCTAGCTGCAGGGGGTGGGGTGTACATAGCCACAGTCGTTTATCCAAAGTGGCCCTCTAAGAAGGTGGGTTCGCTTACTTAAAATACTTAACATGCTATAGATTTGTTTCAATTTTGTATATACAACATAGGCATGTGAAACATGTGATGTCCCTTTGTTGTAGATGTGTGTGGGTGTCGCTGTAATAAGTAATTATTGCAGGATGTCCTTTCACTATGAGCATAAGATCTTTGAATTTGTGAATCGATAAATATTTGTCTGATCAGCAGTTGAAAGCAATTATCTCCCTATGTTACACATATTTATGTGTCCGTGGTGTGTGTGTGTGTGTGCATGTGTGTGTGTGCACTGAGTATAAGCATATGATCATTGACATACTTTAGGTTGAAAACTATGTTCAACTTTTGAATTCATAACCTTCAATTCGACACATGTAAGAAAATCTATTGATATTCCCTCGCAGACTGAATTGTGCCGAGTTCTGGCGGCTGAAGAACGACAAGCACTGCCAACGTTTCCACTGATATCACGAGATGACATCCACAAGCGTCTACAGACGGAGGAGTTTGACGTGCTGGTGATCGGAGGAGGAGCTACGGGATGCGGCGTGGCTCTGGACGCCGTCAGCCGAGGTACGCCCACGCCCTCCTGATCTCTGATACTAGGGGCTGGTGGCAGCGCAGTGATAGAAGGTTTTCTCTGATACTAGGGGCTGGTGGTAGCACAGTGCTAGAAGGTTTTCTCTGATACTAGGGGCTGGTGGTAGCACAGTGACAGAAGGTCTCTGATACTAAGGGCTGGTGGTAGCACAGTGCTAGAATGTTTTCTCCGATACTAAGGGCTGGTGGTAGCACAGTGATAGAAGGTCTTCTCTGATACTAGGGGCTGGTGGTAGCACAGTGCTAGAAAGTATTCTCTGATACTAGAGGCTGGTTGTAGCGCAGTGATAGGTCTTGTCTGATACTGGGGGCTCGTGGTAGCACAGTGATAGAAGGTCTTTGATACTAGGGGCTGGTGGTAGCGCAGTGATAGAAGGTTGGACTTCAGATCCACGGGTCCCGAGTTCAAAATCCCGCCCCGGGGAGCCCTGCATCAATGTTCGCGAAAGTTACATTTCTGACATGATATTGATAGGATGCACTGTCTGCAGTTTTCATCCTTGGTCATCAGCTGGTACTCACAGATTTACTGCAACGTGATGAAATATATATTATTAGATATGTTGATATGTTGTTTATGTAGGGTTGAAGACGTCCCTGGTTGAGAAGTTTGACTACTCTGCTGGCACCAGTAGTAGAAGTACCAAGCTGATCCATGGAGGTGTGCGCTACCTACAGAAGGCCATCTTTCAACTGGACTACGAACAGGTGGGAACACTTTATGCCTTGCCTTGAAATGTAGCTGTTTCAATTAACCCTCTCCCTGCTGAAGGTGACTTAAGTTGCCCGACCACATGCAGAAATAGAACACTTTGATTTTATTCAGCAGGGGGAAGGTTAACAAGTACATCATCACGTATTGGTGAAAGATTCCCATTATGACATAGACAAAACCTATTCAAACAGTCATGAACAGATGTTAAGTGGCTGTGAGCAGCCTAGCTGGAACTCGTAAATAAATTATATTATTATTATTATCATATATAACTTACTCGCTCATTTAACAAGTACCTACATTTTCAGCAGGTTATTTAGTCAAAATATATTGTCTACACTTTTCTTTACCATGTAAGTAATTTGTTAATTGTGTATTTGGTAACATTTTGATGGGTGTCACTTATTTCATTCAGATTTTTATTTTAATTATTTTGACTGAAACATCTCTTAATATACATGTTCTTGTTTCCTGATCAGTATCGCATGGTGAAAGAAGCGCTAGCAGAGAGAGCCAACCTGATAGAAATAGCCCCTCACCTGGCCTACCCCTTCCCTATTATGTTGCCAGTTTACAAGTAAGAAACTTATCTCACTGCTTCGTTATGTTTAATCTGAGCCTTTAATTTATCTTTCCGCAGCGATGTTAAACTCCATATTCAGTCACCTTAAATTTATTATAGCATCTGAAATACCAGTTGTCATAGTATGGGTGAAGTATCGACTGCAACGAAAATCACTAATACTAATGTGACGAAATAATTGGAAACATTCTTAGTCTCGCTGTCAAAATTGTGATAGAAGAAAGTGGGACGATCGTGATGCTTCTACCAGTGGTAAAACGTTGGACCAGAGCAAAAGGTTCAAATCCTGTCCCGGGAACCTGGCATAAAAAGTTACCACCTTTCTGACGCAATCATGATAGAATGCACTGTCTGTACCATGGCAATACAGTTATCATCCTTGGTCTGTCAGTACCAGTGGGTACTCGCAGGTTTACTGCATTATTCAGTTATAGGTATTGCAGGTTTCCTCCTGCCCTATATATGACCAATAATAAAAATGGGCATAGGTGAAATCTCCCAAGTGTATGAGTCCCCAGGGCTCCAGACTTACATTTTGAGTTACTTGCCCGCAGAGCAAGTCGGGGCAGGTTGCAATGGCACCAAAGGTGTTAAATGTTAAAAA
Source organism: Lepetodrilus fucensis (assembly GCA_032361325.1). Classification (NCBI taxonomy): domain Eukaryota; kingdom Metazoa; phylum Mollusca; class Gastropoda; order Lepetellida; family Lepetodrilidae; genus Lepetodrilus; species Lepetodrilus fucensis. The sequence continues at coordinate 8,057 of JAUTBV010131033.1, read as the reverse complement.
GTAGGTTACCCGCAGTACAATTTAACTTGTCCCTGTACATCGGGCATATGTTAGTCCAGAGCCCTGGTCCCTTTAAATGCGGCTCTAAATGTCAATTAAAAAAATAAATAAAAAATTACATTTTCTTTTTTAAACATTGATGTTTGATGTGGTGGTCCTCACGTTGTTGGTGTCTGTGTTGCAGATGGTGGCTGGTGCCATACTACTGGGCTGGGATCAAGATGTACGACCTGGTGTCGGGGAACAAGCTGCTGAGGTCCAGCTACTATCTGTCCAAGAAGAAGGCACTGGAGCTCTTCCCCATGCTGAAGAAAGACCGGCTCGTTGGCGCCCTGGTTTACTACGATGGTGAGTGAACCCGTGGATCTTGTGTATGGATCTTGCCTCTGGGATCCTAGTTGTAGATATGACCATTGGATTCCACCATTGAGTAAATCACGCCCAGGGGGCCCGGCATCAATGTAGAGTGGCAATGCAGTTATCATCCTTGGTCTTGTCAGTACCAGCCGGTGCTACGGATGTTGCAGGTTTCCTCCTGCCATAAACTGACAAGACGTGATATTAGTGAAAGTTTCTAGAAAGCGACTTTAAACCCCAATACCAAAAATAAATAAATTAATGTAACCATACAACAACATCCAATTCTCATGATCCGTGGTCGTCGCAAATTGGTGAAAGATTCTCGCAGCGACATTAAATTCCATAATCACTCATGATCCGTGGGTTATAGGATACTAGCATGAAAGCCTATTAATCTTAGCCTGGGGCCCGATCCACTGTTCAGTGCTATGTAGACATTGGTTACTGTAAATCATGAAATTAACGCGAGCAGAATATTAATGCGAAAAATGCGACCGCCATATTGTCGCATTTAATTGCTGCGCATTAAAAGTAAGACTGGTGAACAAACATGAATGGAGACATGGCCATTCACATTTTATTGGTGTCACATGTACGTCTAAAATCTAGAGGTTGCATTAAATTAGTAACGCATTAATTTTGTGATTTACAGTATAGATCTGCCTTAGTAGCATAGCTAGCATTGGCTTTGCAGACGATTGGTTAGTGATTCACACTTGAAAGTTAGCAATGTCATTGTACCATATATTGCACTGGTGGTTGGTTTGGCAGCCTAAAGGTTAAAAAATGTTTTTTTCTTAAAGGCATACAATTACTATTTGTTGACATATTTCATGGTCAAACATATTTTACCTAAAAGTATGTACTTTTGATTTCTCTATATACCGGTAAGTATATTGGGCAACGTGCTACATTTTCCACATGTCCCACTGGTTTTGAATATGTTCATATTTTGGCAAAATACTAAATTTACAAATAAAATATAAAAATGCTAATGGGAGCCATATTGAAAATTCAATTAGTGTCCATAGTCCTTAGTAATTCCATCTAGAATTATGAAATGGGTGGTCTACTGCAAGAGTGCAATAGATATCTACAGTATATTTTGCTTTGTCACATACCTCACTGACCGTATTGTAAAAGGCAGATTTATATGACATTCAGAGGTTGTGTTCTTACTTTTTATGTTTTCATTTGCTGAAAATGGTGTGAATATTGTTATCTTTGCCTTTTTGCTTAAACAGGCAAATTATATTTTTGTTTCCATATTTTTTTCTAAGTACTTTTAGTGGAAAATTATATGCCAAAATCTGCACAAATTATGTTATAAGTTACAACAACAAAAAAAGAGTTTCAGGCAAGATTCTCAAATTAATTATTGTTTTATTTCCATCTTGGTGTTTTAGACCATCATAAATGAAACATTATAAAATCTGCAAAGTTTCAGATTCACATTCTAACATTACTTGTACATCATGTATAGTAACTATTTCTGTAATTTTACTAAATATTGCACAAATACTGTTTGTCTCACCAATGGATTTTGTGGTCCCTCCTTTTATGTCCCTTTAGATACATAGATCATGTATGTATTTCTAGCAGTGTGTTTATTTTAGTTCCTATATGTGGTAATTTCAGATGTGGAGCCCAGGAGGCATTTGTCTTAATCTTTTGTTTTGCTGTATTATATATAAATTGCATTTAAACTTTTTACTAGTTTTACTTTATGCTATGCCAAATAATGCTGTTAAAATAAGATTGCAATTTTACCATTGAAACAGTTTTGAATTCTCTCCCTTTGACCAGAATTTCTAACACTTTTTATGTGAACTTTTTTAAAGACACTGTGTGTGTTGTTTACCAAACAAATGCAAACCTGTGTACAATTTTTATTTTACTTTTGTTATATTTGTCAATTCCATTCCTAGTGGCGACATGCATTTTGTTACAATAAAACCAAGATCTGCATTTATTTAAAATACCTTGTGACAGAAATTACATTATGATCTGCATTTATTTAAAATACTTTGTGAAAGAAAGTAATTATTTCTTTCTATCTCGATACTTTGCAACACACACTGTACACCATGTTCTATGCAAGATAATCCTTCAGTTTGATAAAATTATCATCACTTTGTCCATACCAGCCATTGTATTCCAGATGGATTTTCTCTGTACAATACAAGTGTAAAATTCTACTAGTCAAAATGTCTCAATATGTCTTCTTTTTTATTATCATTCTTTAAAAAAAAAATCATATTCATGTATGTATCCCTCATGTCTTCATTATAATGTTTGTGATATATGATGTCATTGTTTTGTTTTATATTCAACACATACCGGGTAGAACATAATTTAAACCACATCTTTCTGTTATTTTTAGCTGTACAAATGCTTTAATCTGTATATTACAGTAATATACTACTCAAAATTTGCTAGGGATCACTATTAAGGGTGGTATTATATAGTATATTATATCAATATGGGGTCATTGAATAATTTGTTCCTACAAAAATGGTATGATCCTTAGCAAATTTTGAGTAGTATAGTTGGCAAATGGGTGTCTTTGATATCATGTTGGCTTTGTAGTGATTGGATGTGTATAATATGTGCTACCTAATATTACAGAGTATATTTTGGATGTTATTTCATTTATTTACCCAGTTTGTAAGGGAATATACCAGACTTGGATCACAGCAAGATGAATCTAAAATTAATAATACCTTTGATTGTTCATCTTACCATGTCTCAAAATCTTTTCCAAATCAGGACATTATAGAAGCTTGGGAACAATGCATTTCAATCTAATTAAAATTATATACAAAGTTTCGCTCCCAAGATATACTGACATACGCTTACATCGATGTTGAGCGTATGCGGTATGTCAATATATATTTGGAGGATACATTTGTATCTAATTTAATTAGATTTAATACATGTTGACCTCACATTCATGCAATGTTTCACTATTATGAAACTTAATTATTGTAAAACCATAATATTTTTATTGATAAACCGGTGATAGATATCATAAATACATCATTATACTAGGTATTTCAAGAACTTAAATTATTTTCCATACTATTTTTATTGCCTTATCAGGATAGAAGCTAGAAACATTTTTGTTCATAAGAAAAGTATTAATTTTGCATATTGCATAACAATTCAATTGTGTGAATATCGGAAGATACATTTTACCAAATACAAATACAAATCAAAGATGGCCGAAGATGTTGTATCGACCACCCCAACCAAAGAGTCAATATATCCTTTGATCATGCTGTGATCAGTTCTTTCACTGAAGAAAATGGCCATTTAGAAATCTATCATATTATTTTATCCTATTTAATTATGTTATTATTATTACCGTTAATAGAATGTCAAACTAAATTGTCTAGTCTTCCAGACATAAATGATAGGAATGCATGCTTTAATTTGTCTGATTTTCGTCTTCAAATTGCTATGTTTTACTTGTTTAAATATTTGCGACAATTACGCCAAGAAATCAATGATTTTTACAAAGTATGCCTTGTTATGCATGTTCTGTTAATAAGTGCTCCTAGTGTTGTTATGCATGAGGTCTCTGCCTACTGGGTACCCATGCAATGTCCTACGATCGTGCTGCTCGTTTTTCCTGTTAAGTGCTGTTCAGTATTCACCTGTTGTTGTGGTTATCCATATAAATGTCAAAATATGGTATTAATAGACACATTGTATAACACTGGGAATAAAGATGTTGCTTGGTGCTACGTTGATGTAGTCTGTATGTTCTATATAGTTTGTAATGTATTCATTTTACACATACAGTGCTCCCTCGATATAATGCCCCTCGATGCACCGCGGATTCGGATACAATGCGGGGTCCAACATGGACACCATTTTTCTTTTTAATTAAAATTATTATTTTTTTTTTTTAATATTATTCTTCAAAATTAATTAAAGACCTGTACAATTTTGGGACATATGACAATATAGCTTTACCATTTCTAAAAATAAGAATTTCCAAACATCTACATGCTCCTGGTACTCTTCAAGAACTTGCAGACGTATTGGAAGAAAAATGGCGCCAGAGTCCACAAGCTGAGTTCCAAGATGTGGCAGAAAACATTCACACAAAATCTTTGCTGGTCCTTAATTTATTTTGTTGAGTATACAATGTTGGGGCTGATGGCAGCACATTCTTACATCAGAGCCAAAGGTCCTGAATGTGGACCAAGCATCACTGTTAGCAGAAGTCGCCTTTCTTCAGACATAGCCATGATCAGCTGATGATAGGATGTGCTGTGGGTACTGGTAAAACAGTGGCTCATCAGTACCTGGTTGGCTCATCAGTACCTGCACTTGGCTCAGCAGTACCTGGTTGGCTCATCAGTACCTGCACTTGGCTCATCAGTACCTGGTTGGCTCATCAGTACTTGCACTTGGCTCATCAGTACCTGGTTGGCTCATCAGTACCTGTGCATGGCTCATCAGTACCTGCTTGACTTATCAGTACCTGCTTGACTCATCAGAACCTGCTTGACTCATCAGTACCTGCTTGGCTCATCAGTACCTGCTTGACTCATCAGTACCTGCTGGTGTTCACAGCGTTACTACAATAACACTGTCAATAGTAATAAATTAAAGTGTTCACAATAATGTGTTCAATTCTAAAATAAACCAATTGAATTAATAATACCTTTTTTTTTTCTCCGTTTGAATTAGAGTGTATACATGCCGCTTTCAAGATTATTTCACTTACATCACAACTTGTCAGTTTTAGGGCAGGAGGAAAACTGCAACATCTGTAGCTCTGAATGTTGCAGTAAACCTGTGAGCACCTGACAAACCAAAGATGTAACTGTATTATTTCTGATGTGAGATGTCTGGATTAATTTGGTGAACAGTCTGGAAATCTCAGTAGAAAGAGAGGAAAGAAAGAAAAAGCAGTGTACATGTTTTCCCAATGCCCATCAATCAAGATACTGTCACACAGGAATCGATATACGTTTATGTCACAAATATTTGACCGTGTGGGTGTTTGAAGAAATTAATTAATATACGAAGTAGGGATAATGCCAATCTATATACATAGATATATAGATATATAGATATATATATATATATATATATATATATACGTGTATATATATATATTATGGAAACATATTTTCAGCGATTAATTTAGGTAATTCTATATGCACTTCGAGCATGCATAAGCATGGGAGTCATACGCTTTATAAATGGACTATTTATATTTATTATTTACTAGAGTACACAGATGTTTAGAAGAAATATGGTATTTATGTGACATAAACGAATATCGATTCCTGTGTGACAATTTTAGATTTAAAAAACACAACACGTTTTAATTGATTGAATTTAGCCAATTATTATAGGTTGGCATGAAAGCTGTTTGTTCCGTCTTATATATATCCGTTTGCTCCCTTCTGCATTTATATAAGATCATACTTGCTCAAACAATTTTGGTTTTAGTCGTATTCATAAATTAAGAAATTGAAGTGTGTTTTGATGGTGAAGTATTTATATGAGATGATCTACGAATAGGGTTGTCAGTTCATTTCATGCCAACCTATAATAAATGGCTAAATTCAATCAATTAAAACGTGTTGTGTTTTTTTAAATCTAAAACTACCTACGTGTTTTCTTTCAGTTGTTTTGTTCATTTTTATATGAAAAACAATATTCAAGAAAGAGATCAGCGATAACACCTGCTGAATATTCTGTCAACACCTGTTGCATTATGTTATGTCATTCGTTCGATAAATACACATATATATTATATATACTACTATACTGTATTGTACGTACAATGCTATTATTATTCAGATCACGTACTCTACAATTTGTTTACTATAATGCCGGATGTCTTGGCTGTAAAACACAGATAAGACATAGGTCAACTACTGGTAAAAGCCATTAGACGTGTAGAAGATTGTTCAACCTGTAAACGATTAAATAGCTGACTTATACAATAGTATAGCTAGGGCGTATACCCATGAAATTACGTTCGGAAAATTGTCAGCATGTTGAACATTTTCAGCGAACACCACGTTTGCCAGCGTTCGCCAACTTTCATCAACTTTTGCCAGCGGATCCCGACGTTTGCCCAAACGCTGTATCGTGTGAATCCATCCTATCACAGGATTTACTTCAAATTAATTTGTATAATTAACACTATCGGGAGAACAACAACAAAATAGTAACGATATCTACGAACATACAAAGAAAACATGTATACTATTTGTGTTCTTTTATATAGTAACACGTTCATATGTTTAGTTTACTTTCAATTTCCTTTTCTTACAAAACGCAGACCTTCATGTTCCACAGTTCCAGACTTGTGCATTTGGTATACAAACATTGCCAATGGGCATCATATATATTAGTTGTAAAGTATGCTCATATCAATATACCGGTAGACTTGCTTAGTCAATGTCACACCTATATACATTGTTCTCACCTAAATACTCTAAAATATATCCCTAGGTAAGTAGGCCAAAGTCTTTCTGGAGAACTGTTTGATAGACTTTCACTCCAAACATACATGCGATTCGAAGACTGTCAGTCTGATGAGATAGTAATAAGATCATTGCTTGGTGGCATAACAAATGTCACAGAGACTATGACCCTCGATGAATGGTTTATCTTCACCTCAATGTTTGCGTGTGAGATCGACTCCTGGGAACTAAAATCATTACTGTATCTGTAATTATGTGTATATTGATTGTGTAATTCTGTAACCACGTGTACAATAGTACACACTTCTTTTATACATGTATTTCATGTATACTCTCCGTACATAATGGAGGAAATAAAGAACATTCATTCATTCATTCCATTCTTTTGGTTTCCACAGTGTTTGAAAGCTCCCGGGCTAAATTCTTAATTGTAAATTATTTACTAGTATAACCTACAGTAATAAACTCGATCTGTTAAAAATAATGTGCATTGATCAAAAATGTTGTGATGATGTTAATAAATTATATCAAGATCTATTTTTAATTATTTATATTCGAATCGAACTCTGTTCGTGGGAGTCACGGCATATTTTTAGACTAACTGTGAAAAACTGTTTATTTTTAAACGTTGTTTAACGCTTACTGGTATCCAGCTGCCGTATTAGATGTACTAGCATTGTTTACTTCGCTTTCTGAACAATTTGATCAAACTTAGTCTCCGCTAATATGTCGATGGAATTGACTGTATAAGCAACGAAGCGAAGATATACCCGTTTCAAGAACGTTACAATCGGCACTCGTGTTCGATGTGTGTCTAGTTGTTGACGGTACTTACACGTGTATTGGCGCCCGGATATCGGCAAAGACACTTCAGAACCGGCGTCATGGTTGACCAGTTTGGAATTGGTATTATCTGTGTGGTAATATTGACTCTAATACCAACCGGCATTATGTTGGTATGCGCCTTCTTGAAGAAAAAGGCGCTAAAACGGCGGACGTCAATACTTCCCGTTGCAGTTGGTAAGTAGTTGTGTTCCTAGATTTGCTTTCATGTTAGATATTAATACAATATAGAGCGAGGGGGGTGGGAGAGAGAGAGAGAGAGAGAGAGAGAGAGAGAGAGGGGATAGATGGAGAGAGACAGGGAGAGAGAAGAGACAGAGAGAGAGAGAGAGAGTGTGTGTGTGTGTGTGTGTGTGTGTGTGTGTGTGTGAGTGTGCGTGTATGTTTCTGTGT
>JAUTBV010131022.1:0-12168 GCA_032361325.1 Lepetodrilus fucensis | reverse complement strand
AATCTCACCCTCGTGTCTTGGAATATAAAATATATCAACACTCGTCGATGAAAGTTATTAAATCCTCGGCAAAGCCTTGGATTTAATCACTTTCACGACTCGTGTTGATATATTTGATATTCCAGGACACTTGGGTGAGATTCTCTATGTATCCCACAGCAACATCAAACAATAAATCATGCTACACATTATAAATACTGTTATTTTTATTACTATTATTATTATTATTTTTTTTTTAAATCTTGAAATCAACTCTAAAACCCATTTTACAAAAAAATATAAAAAGTTTTATTATTATGTATTATTATTATTGTTATTATTTATATTATTGTTATTATTTCAGTCCGAAGGTAACAGTACTGAACTTTGCAGACCTCCCCTCAGCTGCCAGTCCAAAGTTCATGTCCTGGATTCAGAAGCATCTGATTGGTGGAGGCAGTCCTTCAAGGGAGACAACTGCAGAGCGGATCATGGACATACTTTGGTGCCACGCTCTGCAGTATTCCAGCAATCAGATGTTCCCTTGCTGCGCTGTGTTGACAAAGAACAAGATCTTCATAGAGCGACTGACGGACTCAAACTCCGGGCTGTCCGGAGTGCCGGACATGGAGCCGTTCTATATAATCCCCATGTGCAACGTCCAGCAACTGGTTCAGGGCTGCTGCCACGCCTACGTAAAACTGGAGGAGTCTTTCGTTGGGAAAATGGGGACGTTTATTTTGATAGGGCTGGACCCTTCAGCGGTGCGAACATTTACTGAGTCTTTCAAGAAACTGTGCCAGATCCCGGCTAATTCCAATGCACCAGACGTGTTAGACTTGTCGTGTGATTCCGATATATCGCGTCAGATCTTCAACATGGAGGATAAGTTGGGATCTTCGTCGGATCGTATTGTGTATTCTTGCGTTGTAGTAGCGAAACCTTCCCAGACTAGATGCTTGCTAGTGCTTTCGGAGAACCAAGTTTTTCTTTTAGATTTTGACTGCGTTTATTGGCCTCAGCCTTCGTTTGAAAGCGAACCTGAAGAGATGTCGCAGATCGGAGTTATGCAGCATCACTCAATAATGGACAGAATCAGTGATATAAATATGTACGGCGAGTTGAACAAGGTCAAGGAACAGAAGAAAAATCCTCTGAGAGAGACGAACATTAGATTTAGTGAGTTCGGATTATCGATGACTTATCACGAGTCTTCGGGCGCCAAAACCTTCAACGTCCTCTTCCCTTCCACGTCGTCCCGAGACTTTTATCTGGACCGACTGACCAACCTGAGAGCCGAGTACGCTCACCGGATGTCTCCGACTCTCCGAGAAGAACCAGAGGGCGGCAATGAGCACGTGGATTCTCCGGACCGTGGGACGACCGGACACTCGGACACGGCGAGCTCCCTGCCATCCAGCTTTGACCTGACGAAATACTACGTCTCCAAGACCCGGCCTGACGTGAAGAAACCTGAAGTGACCGCCGTCGAAAGCACTGCCCCACCGACTGTTGTTGTAGAAGAGGCGGACAACGACATACTTTTCTCCTCGGTACGAAAGCAAAACCATAAAGACGCCATCTGTTCATCTGGAGATGTGGATACCAAAGAAGATTCTCTGTTGTTGGCGTACCTGAGTATTGAGCTGGAGGAACATCTCAAGATCTCCGTGCGAGATTACAAGCTGGTTCATCCTCTGCCGACAAAACTGAAGCCTTTTCTGTTAATGGACGGAAGGGACTTGGCGACATTCTTTCACAGCATCATCGCGGTGAAGATGACGCCAGATCGCGGGGGGCTGATGGAAGAGCTGCACCACGTGCTGTGGACTAAGGTCGTGCCATACAGCAATCCCAAACTGGAGATCCCGACCTTGGTGATGGTCAGCACCAGGGGCGTCTACTTCGTATCCGACTCCACCCAGAACAAGTCGGGGTCGCGACCTCCCTGGATGACCCACGCCCGGCACACCTCGGACTCGGCGTTCGCCTGGAAGACCGACGACGGTAAGACCGACGTCAGATCCGTTCCCAAGGTGAAGAAGCGAGGTTCCATTAAGCCGTACTGCGTGTTGAAGTACTCGGACATCCAGCAGATCAACGTGGGCCTCTTCGACCAGTGCATCCGTCTCACCGGACAGGACGCTCACACTGTGTTCACTCTGGCGGTCCGGGACAGTCTCACCACCAGCGGCTTCCTCCAGAAGCTCACCGGAGTCCTCTCGCTCATCGTGGCTTCTCCTATGGTGGACAAAGACACACAGGACTTGGAGCTCGACTTCTACCAAGCCTTCGCCAGGAGGACCAAGTCGACCTTGGAGGGTCTGGAGTACACACATCCCAGTCAGGTCAGGTTCTGTTACCCCGGTGAGGACGCTATCGAGGACATTCTGTACCTGGTCAGGGAATCGATTCCCGGCCTCCCCAGCAATAGCAAACAGATACTGTGGATGTATTTGTTGGGGTACGTGGTTCCCGAGGGGTATTTAACAGGAGCCCTGGAAGGAGTCGAGCCACGGTCCGTCATTTTAACCAGCACGCATATCTGTCTCGCGGAAGAGGACATCGTTACGTATCCGCTCCCGGATTTCGTACGCGGATTGCCGGAAAACCCGCAGCATAAGATCGTGGAGTCGCGGAAAGTGGAAGATCTGAAGAGGATCGTCCTCTACAGCTCGTCCCAGAACGTCGTGCATCTCATCTTCATGGATCAGAAGGATGAGGTAGTTGTGGACACGTCGCTGGATCACTTTAGCGAGGTCAGCGGAAACAAAGGGAGAGAACCCTGTCCAGAGTTCTGTTTCCGGCTGTACATCCAGAGTTCCGCGGAAAAGGAGAAGTTCATCCTGCAGATCAAGAAGCATTGGAAGGAGTTGAATCCGGAAGTGGGGAGGATCCTTGATATCGTGACGGAATAAGAAATAAAATGTGACAGCTTGGCATCTTTGACATGGAATACTAAAATTAATTTGTCGCAGTGTGAACACTCTACCCAAAAGACTTACTCCTCACTGACTTACAAACTTTGATTTGCTAGCTAAATATATATGTATATATATTTTTTTTTTATAGAAAGTAATTACTAGCTAAATGTGTAAAATATTTTTTTTTATAGAAAGTATTTATGCATACAAAAATGCTGTCAATCGATTTGATGCATATTCTTTACATCAGTTATCTTGATGATGAACTATTTAGTATATCGAAAGTTGTGATGCTCTGTGTGTCTATGTATGAGAATACCTGTGTTATTGACATTGTATAAATCACACAAAAAACATTATAGTTAAGAAAGAGGTTCTACCCGTTGAACTCCTAACAGAAAAATGTATGTTTAACCCTCTCCCTGCTGGATTAGGCACAAACCCTCCAGCATGGAGAGGGTTAAACTGAATTTGCATGCTTATTACATAAATGATCTGGGTTGTATATGGTTCGTACAAGTTTTAGAATTTTGATAGACGCACTTTACATTTTTTATTTAATTAAACAACAAAAAACATACACATTACATTATGTATATTATATAAGTTAGTAGGCAATTTAGATGTGCACGGTTTTTAATCAGTCATACCTACTACCTACCCATCTTGCACAATTGATCATTTTGCACAGCTGTGTGTGGTATTTAAATATAGCTGAGACTACATGACAGTGATACTATGCACATTCCTAATAGGTTTTGGTGCACAAACATCATCCTAAGACATTAACAAAACCATAATAGAAACATTAAATTAACCATTGCAGAGTTGTAGCCTATGGGCGAGATATTCCCGATGTAAAGCATTACTACAATCGATCAATCAATCAACTATTTCGTAGGTTACATATGTAAAATATTCACAAGGCAACATATTTAGCATTAAATCTGTCCATTTAACTCTCTCTCCATGCTGGAGGCAACCGGAGATGGCCTAAAAGGCTGTGTCTGTGCCTAATCCAGCAGGGAGAGATTTGTATTTATTGAGAAGTTGATTCTAGAATTTTTCAAGGCAGTGTTTTACAAAATACATCTAATTATCTGTCCTCTCTATTGCTAGTTAGTATATTTTCTTCTTTTTACAGCTGGCTTAATTGTGAGGCTGTGCTTCTTTAAGATACTGTGACATATTTTCGTCAGTTGTGTCACTGACAGGAATAATACTGTCGTAATTTGTAGGCCTATTTTTATGGTTAATTACGATATACATGTTGTTTCCTATTTTAATAATGACATAATCATGAATCAATCATCCTGTGGAGGGATAACTCCGTAGAAGCTAGTTAACCCTCTCCCTGGTGGATTAGGTACAGACACTGCTCTTTCCGGTTACCTCCAGTATGGGGAGGGTTAAGTAATGTGAACAAGTTATTGCAGAATTCAGAATCACGTGTAGAGAAAGTTCATTTAATATTGTCATATCATGGTATATCATAAAACCAACACGGATAGAATAGCACTCTCACATCATTCCAACTATATTAGTGTAGTTCTTTTATTATGTATCCAATCAGTGCTGTCAACATACCATTTTTAATAATTATAATAATTAATTATTTCCTTTGAAGTAGTTCCATGCCATTGACCAAAGACTGATCAAAGTGATCATCATCAGAAAAAAATAATCACAATTCTTGGGGACATTTTCCATCTTAAAACTTTATAAAATATTATACTGGAAATACTCGTATGCTAATGTTTAATTGTTTTTAAATATATCGATTTTACATTATTTTCAATATTTGAAAGTGTAAAATATGCATGTACATTAGATATACGATCTCATTACAGGGCGGTATCATCCTATAATCTGCCCAAACTATTCCTGACTGTTGTGAAGTCGTTCATTCATAACATGTCTGAATACTAAAAGCTAATACACGACGGAGGCCAGACATTGTATTTGGTCTCTGATACTGACTAAAGTGATATACGGTAGTTCTACTGCTAATAAACCAAGTATGCATACCATGACAGACCATGCATACCATGACGGACCATGCATACCATGACGGACCATAGTGCTGTGGACATCGAGAACTACTACACATTTGGTGCAATTCCCGGGAGTCATATTTGCTACATTCCTATTATTGTTAACGACGTGTATAGGTGATATGTAATAAACGAGCTCACTCATTGAAAACGTTATAGTTTTGTCATTGCATTGTTTTGTTTCAATGTCCGAGCGATCTCATTAAAATCAGATCCGACGCTCAGAAATTCGAACATCTCTGTGTCCGAAATTACAGCAAAATAATTACAACATATTTACGGAGCGAAGTCCGATTTTAATAAGATTGATGTCCGCACTGCAATGAATTTGCGAAGAATATTCGTACCTTTGTGAATCAGTATAAATAGCATTCTACAATACTCTTAGAACTAACGCTTTGTTTGCGGAAGGTTAAGCATACAATACATGCCTACATACTAGTAATCTGTATATGTGAAGGCACTTTGATTAATTTAGTAATTGTTTGATGAATTAATCGCCAGTTTTGCTGGAGAGTGTATGCATCTTTGAGTAGCAACAACTGTTTAATACGGTAACATGAACAACAATATAGAAATAATCTTATAACAACTAGCTAAATAATGGTATAGAATCTTTACCCAAATGGAGATCAATTTAGCATTAATAATACGTTCTTGCATGTTTCAAAACATTGTTGAATGATGCTTGATTATACTTGTGTTTCCATGAAGTTTTCTAATGTTTGCTCTCCAAAGAACACATAAATCGAACGCAAACGCAAAAACGTTTAAAAAAAAAATAAAAATATGTTTTGTTATTTGCGCCTAATGCATAGAATTCCATCTCTTTTATGTACAACGCTACTGGAGTTGGTATAATTGTCCCGATATCATGTTTTTCGTGATACATTGATTCTCAACATTCCGTAATCGTCGCAAATGGGTGAAAGATTCCCGCAGCGACGTTAAACTCCATATTCACTCACTCACATTCCTACAGGGTCTTAACATGCATTACTGTCATAGTTGGCGTAAAGTTATGAACATTCATAAAGTGTTTTTGTTCATAATGGAACGTAAATGCATCAAGTCTAGGCCGCGGTGACACGGTGGTTGGTGCAAGCTGACATAGAAAAGTCTAAAAAATACACCCACACGTTTGGCTCGCGATAAAAAATGGCAAAACTTTTTAAAATGTGTTTTAATAAAAATATTAAAAACGAGTGGGGCATTCGGGAAATGTAGATTGTTTCCAAATATACAAATAAAATGTACATATGTTCAGAGAAAGTACGAGTGACTATGACATGTGTCAACAAAAGGTGATGGTGCGTATAGTACTAGTATGCCTTTACAGAATTCACAATGCTTCGTTGTATTTAACCTTACGCGCACCTCCGTAATCATCCTCGAAAACTCAGACCATTATGACTACACTAATCTCCGTCAAATATTTGACGGAGGTTAGTGTAGTCATAATGGCCTGGGTTTTCGGGGATGCTCCGTAATCGGCTGTTAATTATAAGCATCACTGTCCTGTTTACGCCAATGACCAGTAGTTATACGACGTGATGTGGAGCCACGGTGCGCACCAGCGTTATACGACGTGATGTGGAGCCACGGTGCGCACCAGCGTTATACGACGTGATGTGGAGTCACGGTGCGCACCAGCGTTATACGACGTGATGTGGAGTCACGGTGCGCACCAGCTTTCTCCTTTAAAACAACCGGAGCCACGGCTATGTTTTTCCTTCAATAATTAATTGATAACGTAGTTCCACTAATTAACTGTTGTTTGCTATTATATAGTGTTAGCTACCGACTGTCCTTGGCCCAGTTAAGTGCATGTATAATTACGCTCTCGATATATCAAGTGTGTGTCTATACATAGCCTAACTATGGTCTTAATGTGTGTGTCCAATCAGAATTAGTTTTTGTTAGTAAAAATAACATTAATCTTGCATAGGCACCACGGTGTAATATCCCTACACTGCGACGTGAAAGTCTAGTTCAATCAATCAATGAAGCCTAGGGATCACAGTAAGGTGTCACTTTGAATATAATATACGTACATGTAATATACGTGACCTCAACGTACCTATTTATGTAAATATCGACATATAAATTACATTATGTCTAATATGAAAGACTAATATAATAATACTATATGAGGTAACAACGAGCACTAAACATGAACAAAACAACTCGCCCCTTAATTCCATTTCAAACTATCCAAGGCGAAGATTAGTTCATGGTAATTCGTCTTGACTACAAAGCTGAATGTTCGAGTTCGAAATTTGAGCTGATAATGTAAAATATATTCACTTGACATACTTGTCATCACTTGTGTATCTTCACAATTATTTTTACCGTTACACGGTAGGTTCGCCCATCGGCAAAATAGACGAGTGGATCAGTGCATATCGATAGTTAATGCAATTACCTTACCTTTGACATTCGGAGTAATCGGAAATATATTCAAATTACACTATCCACTAAACAATTACGAGGAAGTTCCTTGGGATTGTTCGGAATGCTTGCATACCTAATTTGCTCACTCTGCCTAAGTGACATGCGAACGCATAGCAAATTTATTATTACGTACCTATGTAAACTATAGTATAGTTATATACACACATGTGCAGTTATGTGGATGCGAAAGAGGTATTATAAAAGTCCAGTTTCAATCTCGCGAAAAAACAAACCCACATCGCTAAATTCATTCTAGCCTATAAAATGTTTCTGAAATACAATTACTTGAAATAATATTGAACCATTCTTAAAGCCCGAGTTGTGTCCATGTTTCCCCCATGTGAAATAAATTCGTGTGATATATTTCTTCATAAAAGAGAACAACCAGACTCCCAAGCGAATCTGCGGCGAACAATTTCGTATTCATTCATTGCGAGTCTCTGACGAACTATGGTCGTTTCAGTAATTGCACAAAAACTACCGTAGAAGCTCTAAGGCGACCAAGTTCTGCTTGCTAGAAAGACGACGTGAAATTGAACACGGCAAGCAACCTTCTCTTGCAATGTCTTCAAACGAAGAACACACTCCGCGATCAATCCTGCTAGAAACAAGGAATCCAAAGTGATCGACTCTGATCGTTCCTCGATCGATCTATCGATTTCAGATAGTGTTGCAGCTCCTGTCCTGTATTGTTTTGAATTGTGTAGCTGTAACAATCGTCACTGGTTCTAACAATCGTCACTGGTTCACTGCTCAAGATGGAGTCGGCATGGGACTGTGATTCCGATGGACCGAAAGAGCACGATAAGATGGTAAGATTCAGTAGTGCTAGTTCTTTTTAAAACTCTATGGTAGTGTTTTAATAATAAATGCATTTGCCTTTTGATCTGCATTCGTTAAGTATGGTGTCATGTCCGTTAATATTACAGGCGCTCGCGAATACGTTCTGTGTCGGCCTATATCGATCTGATCTCAAGATGTTTATGTTTTTGCCCCGTAGTTGTATACTCGTCGAGGCAGATGAATCGAAATCAGTGTGGTATTATATAGTAATGTCCATGCATACATTACATAGCTGTAGTAATCGCAGATAGTATTACAATAATAGATATAGGATCATATTGGGAAAGTTGTCATAGGAAATGGTCATGGTTTTGGTTGTAAACAGCTGCTCGTAAAACACACGATTATGTTCGGTGGACATTAATTGACGAGCAAATTATGTTTTGTGTTGAAATGCAATGTTTGCCACCCAATAGTATTACCATGTAAACATGTAATATCGTATTGTACAAGTGTTCTGTAAATGAAGTAGTGATACACGTATTTTTAAACAGCTGCTCGTAAAACAAAGAGTCGTGAACCATTGACATTGACACTGAAGAATATGTTTCGTATAAAAAATGCATCCAATTTGGTTGCACCAGATTGTCCAGGGTATCTGTTTCTCGGCGCTCTCGTAAGTGCACGATCACCATGTATTAGGGATCGCTACGAGAGTTCTTATGGTCTCGTAGTAGATATGAGAGCTTTGAGAAATGACATCTATAACTAATGTTGGAAGGTAGCCTTAACAAGATAGTGCTTGTATAGTACTTGAATGGTGCTTCAGATATAGTAGCAGTAGGCTTGGCTTAAATATCTGAAAATATTAACTTATCTGATACACGTTACTGCCACAGAGTAATTAGTTTCCGGGTTCAAATCCTGTCCCGGGAGCTCGTCATCAATGTTCGCGAAAGTTACCTTTCAGACGTGATATTGATAGGACTAGCTGTCTGTACCGTGACAATGCAGTTAACATCCTTGGTCTCTCAGTACCAGTATTAAATTTACTGAGTATTAAATATGTGAAAGTGTAAACTATATGCATGTGCAGTAGACACACGATATCATTACAAGGAAGTACCATCCTATAACCTGACCAATCTATTCCTGACTGAGTTAAAGTCGTTGCTCGCAGGTTTACTGCAACATTCATCTGGGTTGAAGGCATCCTTGGAAAGGTAGTGAGTGAGTGAATATGGAGTTTAACGTCGCTGCGGGAATATTTCACCCATTTGCGACGATTGGAAAGGTAGCATCCGGATAGTAATTGGACGTTGCTCCAGATTTAGACTGGGCTTAAATACCTGAGAATATTAACGTATATATTGGACATATTACTGGCACAGAGTGTTTTGAAAGGCTTGTGATACAACATTGTGGCAAAGCTCGAAAAATACCCATCCTCTGTCAAAAGGGTAACTCACTTTTAGTTCTTCGCTCCACATTATGATGGCGCTGAATATATAAGTACGGGATGTCAGCAGAGCATAGGTGTCCTATCTGTACATTAGTATGGCATTGTGAAACTCCAAGCGAATATCTGCGTTATCTTTAACACTAGTTAAAGTACGTCTAAAGTTAATAGGTACAAACAAAATAATACGACACTTACCGTCATACGGTGTACGAATATAACGTTACCACCTGCGAACATTAATTATTCCATTCCACTGTACACGTAGAAATTGAATTATGTTTCAACTAAAGTGGTTCAGCTAACGACAACTACTTCAATTGCCAACACATTAAACCACTTGCAGGTGTCTGCATGTACAACGAAAGATGGAAGTGTTCCGTACCTGTACGAACCATACATGTTTACAACAGACTTCAATGATATATATTTGGAAACTGCAAATAGTAGCATACAAATGCTCGTAGATGATCATGAACAAAATATTGTCTACCAAGCATTCGCACGGCCTAATGGGCTTTACCCATATTAATGGCATAATATCACAGACATTTATGGTCATTTTAGAGTAGTTCTTGACTACAACTGCAAAGTACATTCACTTGACATACATAAAATCATGTTTGTACTTCCAAAACCCTTTCGACCGCTGTATGGCAGACATAATTTCATTGCAACCTCCCGATAGACAACCTGAATATGGTAGTATTTTTCGTTTCTTCATTATATCAATGCAAGGGGACATAACACAACTTGCTTGCAATTCCTTCATAGATCAGTTGATGCATCAAAGAAAAGCGGAACGTTCCCTTTATTCATATACAATATTAATATGTTGATAAATATCGAGTACTGGGGACTAAGTACATTAGTAAATAACAACTTTTGGGTGGATAAATCAAGCGGAATTACTCTCAGATCGAATATCGTTCGTCAATTATACAGGTCTATCAACTGTGATAGTATGCCTTTAAACCTACCATTCTTTAGTATTTGCATTTACTACATCTAGATTGTATTTCAAATTCATTTGTATTATTTGTATGTGCATGCTACCATGCGAATCCATATTGACAGTTCTTTTCCTATACTAAAGTTCACAGCTGACATTTTGTTGACGATTTCATGATATTTTGCTAAACATAGTTTACCCCACAATAGGTAAGAGAACAACACTTTACTATGCAGTTATTTGTATCAAGTATGCATGGATAAATCATATCTATATAAACAGTTGTTGTAATTAAATGGTAATTTGTATTCAAAATAACGGCGTTGGTATACCATTCTTAGTATTTCGAAATGAACCAGTGAGATGACCTATACATAATATAAGTAGTATCAACGCCTCGTATATTTATGTTTGCTAGAACCGTGGCATTATCGGATTCAGAGAAACTATTTGACTATAGCTCTTTGTCAGACCCTAACTAGTATATAGACCTAGACCGGAGCTTTATAGCCTCCCTTTCTCTTTATTTCACCCAAACTCTGATTTATGATTACGTTGATTATTGCTATTTCCAAGAGGGTAAACGTGCGAGCCATTTCTGAGAATACAACCAATTTAACGTGGCTCCATATACATACCGTAGTAGAGTATTAATAGTTTTCCATTTGACGTAGAAAGGCAATATAAAGAGTACTGTATGTATTTCTACGGTTATTGCTAGTGGCGGGAAATGGTTCCATCGACCCTGATTGATTGTGCAGTTATTATATTTAGAACAACTTGTCTCGGTCTTTATACGGAATGTTATATGTTTCATATTAATGCCCCAATATGTTTCATATTAATGCCCCGATATGTACCAGAAATAGCTGTCTAAAGTTGTATTACTTCACACACACACACACACACACACACACACACACACACACACACACACACACACAAATACACACACACACACACACACACACACACACACACACACATACACAAACAATCATACAACCAATCAACTCTAAAACAGACACATTATACTGCATATACATGTAGTAATTAATCACGGGCTGTCACGAATGAAAGGAATAATCACTTTAAAGTTTAAGCTAGTTTTCCGACTGCCAACTGCTGGCCTCCGGCACTTGCACATGCACATGCACGTGATTGATGTGCTCCTGAGAACGCCATGGATACGGTGGATACAGTTCCCAGGACCTCGTGTCTGTGGATGCTATCTGAGCTGTTTTAGTTATCCCATAAGACGACAATATTGCCTAACTCAGTATTTACATGAAGTTTCATTGGCTGGCTGGATATATCTACGTACATGTAAATACCATTCCATACACGATTTAACATTAATGTTGGCAGAGTACGGCACCAGGAAAAGCCATTCACCGAATTAGTGGCTTATCGTAGAACCTAACCTATTATATATGTTACATCATACACGATAGTTTGTGTACACTAAAACTATACATGTACTATACATGTACGCAATGCACTAGTCGATACAGAGTGGAACGATGCAACTGAGACCCGATAAGCTCTTAACCCGATTTTTAT
>JAUTBV010131011.1:0-12169 GCA_032361325.1 Lepetodrilus fucensis | reverse complement strand
CCGATAGCTAATACATTGCTAAGAGAGTGCTATGGTCCCTTAGCGGCTAAGAGAGCTTTGAGAAACGATACCCTGGTATATACGTCCAAGCAGGAGGCTTCCCTATCCAGCTTCAGGCAAACCTCACACTTCACAATGGCCATACTAACTGTGTGTTTCTTGTAGTATTTTTAGTATTGATCACCTATAGGGTCTATTGAATGGTCTCTCAGAGTTATTTTTTTTACCTGATTAAAACATGAAGTTGATGTAGTGGGTGCCACGCAGTTATCTTTCTTAGTGTCGGTCTTCACCATCTAGATACGTAGTTCAGCCATTATTGTTCCGAAATCAATTAAATCCGAAATCATTATTTTGCCTGACATTTCTCTCCATGTTTATAAGCGTATATAGGCAGCTGGGAATTACAACGACAATGTTACGTTAATGTAATATTTAGTGAGTTCTTTGATGAAAAACTAATTATTAGGTTGTGTAACATTGCCCTAATATTATTTTTCAGTGATCAAAAGTCGTTTCCTTAAAGTACATGGACGTGATTGTATGCTATTTCTTCTGTAATGTATTAATTTGGTGAATGTTCAGCTTTGATAGAATGGTATGCTGAATGTCAAATATATTAGGAAATACTGATGTATATTAACATTATAACTGTTACGATAATATCAATTCTATGGAATAAAAAGTCTATAAAGCAGTACATGCAATCTTTGTTATTGAATTTGTCAAAGTAGATTTCTTGATACAGATGTTATCTTTTTATCTGTAATTTGATTTGAATCTTTGATTTTGTTCAGTACTTGTCTGGTTATGTTTGTGACCATGTTCTGGTGTATGAAAACAATCAAATAAAAACATTTCTGGTCGGTATCCAAAATATTGAGGACATTCAAGTTTGGAAACATCGTCCAGGTTTTGTGTGGATTTTAAATGGAATGTTTGCTGTAGTTATTTGCCGTAAAATTGTAGATATATACATCATATTGACATTAGATTTTCTTCATTATGAAATGATTTCTGTATATTTCAGAATACAAGAGATATCACTGCAGATTATCTCCCCTTTCCTGAAGTTTGTTTTCCTGGAACCCCAGCAGACGCAACAGTATCAGCCAATCAGAGACAACCTACAGAGGGTGCTCATTGACGTCTGCTTGGACGTTGGTGGAGATAGTGCCAGGAAGGTTATTTCCTTCCTTGTCACATTGCTACCATGTTTTCAGGTAGTCATATTTATATCTCTGTTGGATTAACCTTCTCCCTGCTTAATTAGGCACAGCTTAGAGAGGCTTAAAAATGTAAAACTTTCTGTCTTATGTATATAAATGAAGGACAATCAAGCTACATTTTTACATTTATAATTTCTAATAAATATGTTAAAGCAGATATTAATAATAAAGATACTACAGTAATTATGTTTAGACTATTCAATGAGAGCTTCTAAGGTCTTGCTATCTACCTCCGTGTCATATGGAACATCTCAGAACATCTCCTTCATTGTGTCCACAGATGCAGACGCCGTCCCATCTGTCCTTCCTGCTGCAGTTGCTTCTGGATCTGCTGAGGACATCCTCCAGCCTGTCCTGGAACTACAGCGGGACACCTGTGGGGGTCAGATTGGTGTCCTGCTGTCTGGAGGTCATCGGGCCATGCTGGTCCTCCAAGATGGACAGCTCGAGACTGGAGAGGGCGATGCTAAAGTTTGTGGAGAAACAACCTCATGTGAGTACAAAGACTTTCATACTCAACCTGAGGAGGTCATCGATTCTGTTGTTGGTCAAACAACGATCAATCGATCATTCAATTCCATTTGTAAGGGTGGTGAAAGAACTGAAGTCTTCTAGCTGTACAACACATCCTGGCTGATCCTTCCTGAGTTTACTGCAGTGGTGTTTGTTCCAGTAAATAGTTCCCTGTTGCTTGCCAGTGGTTTACATTTAGATATATGTTAATAATATGATATGTAGTGATCAGTAGTATTGTGTGACAACACATAATGTAAAGCCTTCTAATGGAATCTGTCTGTCATTGTTGCCATGTATGACTGTCTGTCTGTCTGTCTGTCTGTCTGTGTGTGTCTGTATTATATGGATGTTCTTGTATGTGACTGTCTCTGCTTAGGTGTGTGTGTGTGTGATTAAGTTGGAACAAAACAATAAAAGACTATTGCTTTCTGCCCCCCCACCCCCACCCCCAATCTATTTCTTGACCATGCATGTGCATTTGTACACATTTACAGCACATTTCTGTCATACCGTGTTTCTAATTATCTCCAAATATTCCCTAGACATAGCAGTTATTGGAAGTCTGTGTTGTACAGCTGGGAAGGCCATTATGAATGTAACCATAGATGAATGCGAGGTCAGCATCGATGACACCAGCTCAATGGCAACAGATCATCTGTCCTTGTTGCGAGCAGCTTTCTTTCTGGAGGGGATCTGATATCTCACCACCACTTATTATCAGTTTATCAGGAAGTGGAACAGATGAACACTGTAATTGGCACCAGTATTCCCAGGGCAGATTGGCACCGCTCTGCACAGTTCACATCTGTCTGTGGACTGTGGCTATGTGTCATCTGTCTGTCTGTGGACGGTGTCGATGTGTCATCTGTCTGTTTCCGTCAGCAGTGTTCATCATCTGTCTTGGGCCACTGACCTATCGCTGGTATACAAAGGTGTTAATGTTTGTAAAGGGGGGGCAAAGTTTTGATGAATGGTGATTTACAGGTCCATGATTACGTCTCTAGCTGAGACTGATCTGATCCCTGGAGCTAGGATCAGCCGACGGCTCTCTGGTGTTTCGGCAGTCACATTGTAGTGGACTATGCAACAATTGGATGGACTTCAAGCACGGGTGATCTTCATGAAAATGTCTCCTCCTCCACTTTTGACAAATTGTAATCTGGAGATTATAACTCAACTATGTTACCACCCAGAGGAGTGGAATTGTCGCAGATTGCTGACTTCAACATCAGACGGTCTTTCTTTCACTGCCTAATTATCTCCCCTTTAGGGATGGACATTATTGAATCCAGTGGGTGTAAATCTGACTTGTGTACGCTGTCTGAAAAAGATTCTGTCTTACTGTCTTGTCATGGTCTCATAGCCCTGAGGTCCGATGCCAACTTCCATAGGTCTGGGATCTATGTAGCTGAGAGGCCATGCTCCTTGCAAATATCTGAAGAACCATCGGTCTTGTTTGTTTTAATCTTGCACTGGTGGATCATCATTGCAAGGATTTCTTTTTATAGGAACATACGGAAAAATCTAATTTATCTGACAAGGGTATGAACCGGTGTAAGGTCTCAAATTATACCCCCTACTTGGGTATATGCATGTCTAAAAGTGACACTGAAGCCTGGGGTGCGTTCAAAGACACAAGCGCTGAGTAAGCCACTTAGCTAAACTGGTTCCCTGTCCCATGTACAGTTCATAAAACTCTTGAGACAGTGGCTAGTTTGGTAAGCCACTTATAAGCCCTTGTGTCTTTGAACACACCCCTGGAATACAAGGTAGAACATGTTCGCAAAACTTACCTTTCTGACACGATATTGATATGATGCACTAACTGTAGCATGGCAATACAGTTATCATCTGTGGTCTGTCATTACCAAAGATGATAACTGTATTGCCATGCTACAGTCAGTGCATCATATCAATAACGTGTCTTTGGTCTGTCATTACCATCGTCGCAAATGGGTGAAAGATTCCCAACGTAAAAACTCCATATTTACTCACTGTCATTACCAAGCGATGCTCGAAAGATTACTGCAACATTCAGCACTACGGATGTTGCTGGTTTCTTCCTGCCCTAAACTGACAACCCGTGATATAAAAAGTGAGAGAATTTTGAAAGCACCCAAAAAACATCAACATTGTTACATTTCGAACAATTCCATCATGTGTACCAGAAAATATCTGTTTTAACGTTGCTACAATTGGGAATTATTTATAGTCCACAGAGACGTGTTAATGCCATTGCACATGTCATGGACAATTACACAACTCTAGGTTGTCAGACAACACTAACATTCCATGCACAGTTGACACTGGGGTATAGGTTTTTGCTTCCAGCTCACAGAGGCTACATTTTGTCTAGTTAGTTTGTTTTTTAATAGGTGTCATCATTTGTACTTTATCCTCGAGGACAACTTGACCAAGATTACAGACACAAGTTCCACTAGGAATAGGCAGCCCCTGGCCGCCAGGCAGCACATGCCAAAGGGTTTACTGCTAAAAACGGACATGGAAATCCTAGAAATGAAGTTTCCTGTATAGGACTTCTTTGATGCCTTAGAGTTTCCTCAAGTATGCTAATTGTCCTAATGCCCAGTTATTTCATTAGAAAGTAAGCAACAGATTGGACCAAGTTGATTTGCCCTGAAACAGAAGAAAACCTAATCCTAACACCTAATTATATGGCACTCTCCAAGTAGACTTAAATTAATTTTATCTTGGCTTGCTTACTTTTTATGTCATCCAATGACAGATTTTGACAATCAATTTTGACAAAATTTGTGTTAGAAATAAATGTATGTTAAAATGGCATATGTATCATTACTTTTGTACCACTTCATATCTGTTCATCAATCTAGAATTGAATGAATTCTACCTTTCTGCAAATGTCTTGTCTTTACTGGGAGAATCAAATGACTACATCCAAGTTGCCAATATCATGACAAGATTATTTATAGCAAGATTATGACATCATAGCAATGACTATTGTTTTACTAACAATATCAGGATGTATTTTAGATTCCATGGATAGAAAATTTCTAAAGCGCATTAATTACATGATTGTTTGTTATTGTATGTGCACAACAATGTGTAAATGTGCTTTCAATCTGTTCTTCTGTTCTGTTGCAGGCCATACTCTGTGAACAGAACCTCACTGTTCTGTGTGAACTGATAGTGTCAACACCATCAGCCAACTGTCTCCGTCTCCTGCAGATAGGTGTGTGTCTCTGTGTCTGTATGTATGTCTCTGTCTCCTGCAGATAGGTGTGTCATTGTGTGTCTCTGTGTCTGTATGTATGTCTCCTGCAGATAGGTGTGTTTCTCTGTGTCTGTCTGTATGTCTGTGTCTCCTGCAGATAGGTGTGTCTCTCTGTGTGTCTCTCTGTGTCTGTCTGTATGTCTGTGTCTCCTGCAGATAGGTGTGTCATTGTGTGTCTCTCTGTGTCTGTCTGTATGTCTGTGTCTCCTGCAGATAGGTGTGTCATTGTGTGTCTCTCACTTTGAGTGAGTGGGAGGTTTTGATGAGTGTGTGAGTTGGTGAGTAGGTGGTTGGGCAAGTGGGTGAGTGGGTGACTAAGAGACTATATCTCCCCCGTTTCTTGTGATGTCTTCATGGCTATTGTTTCTCTATTATTTAACATTCTGCATTTTATTTTTATAGCACCACCAAATATTTAGAGTAAATATGTTATTATGTAGAGGGGTGCCATCTGAAATGCAGAACAAACAAGATGCCTCAATGTTCACATGCTAATGCCCGTCTTCACCAACTCAACAGCCCACACTGCTGTGATGGCTTTCAAATCTCGCCCCTCTACATAAAATAATGTTTACTCAAAATATTTGGTGATAGTTATATAAACAGATTTTAATCATTCAGATTTCTTTTTATTTTGGGTAGTAACAAAATAAGAATTTTATTTTTATTTTTTATTCAATGCAGTATTTACTGAGATAATCTACCAAATATTGGTGTCAATTAATTTCTTGTCAAACTATGGTGTGTCTCAATGTCTCAAATATTTATTTTCTCAGTGTGTGTCAATGACTGTCCTGTTATGTGTAACTGTTTTTTGCATATCAGCCAAGCTTCTGCTGTCCACGTTGTCCGTCTGCTCACCAACGTTGTCGGCCATGTTGGTTTTCCCGACTCTCCAGATCCTGTCCTCTCCACCAATGAAAACACAGACCAGCTTCCCTAAGACCGTCGTCGTCGCCGCCTCCGACGTACTGGCAGCGGTGGAAGGCATCGTGAAGCGATGCTCTGAGGGAGGTCTTCACGAGGCAAGTTGTCGTCACGAGGCAAGTTGTCAGTCGTTGGCCGTTACAAGATGCCAATTAATGGAAACAAAGCAGCCAGCACTTAATCCCCTGAAAGTGATAGCCAGCATCAATTGCAGTTCTTAGTTTGTATTAGAGAGGTGACAGGGGCTGTCATTGTATCTCCGTAGATTACAAGTTGTGTGGATGTGTGTCTGTGGATGTGTGTGTGTGGATGTGTGTGGATGGCAGGGTTGTGGGAGGGCAGGACAGGGATTGCCACTCAGGCCACTGTGATTAGGAAGCAATACGACTGTTGTTAAGTGGTCATCAAGGTCTAACTGGAATCTTGTTATTTCATGTGCGAGGAGGCAGGTCTTGTATGATGGGAAGGTCAGATTATTTTGGTGTGGATTTAAACATATTGTATTCATCAGAAAAGGATTGAAAAAATAGTATCCAACTTATTAAATCCACTCCTGTGTATTTACATATATAATGTGCATATACATATCATATTAAATGAAAATAAAGAAATATTTACATAGATCAGATAATACTAGTGCCTTAAACAGTCAGTCATACACCGGGTAACATGCATATATATGATGGGTACCGTTAATGCTTGTCGTAACTGTTTTAACATCGTTGTTACTTAGATCTTGGTTGCGTATGTGTGAAATATTCCTGCTGTGAAGATAAACATTAATTCAATCAATCAAAATTATATTTTGCCCATATGTGTGTGTAAAGATGGTGTGCCTACGTGTATTCAACAGCTTTTTTGATTGGTTGTTTTCTGAAGACTTGTAATTCCATTGGTCAGTCTTGTCCATTATAATGCTGTCATGTCGCGATGGGTAATAATGTTATGACATCATTGTAGTCAATAGTCCTGACACGACGTGAAGAGTATCTGTGACAGCATTGTGTCATGTAATCGTGTCTTTTTGATTTTATTTATTAAGTCTTTCTTCATTCAAATTCACTACGGGCAATATCAACAATACCTGTCACTCCTAATTACAGATTATCCGTCTCTCCTGAAATTATTTAGGTAAGTCCCTCGCTAAAGCATCAGGACTTACAGCATTAATTTCACTAGGGGAAAGATAATCTGTAAGTCCTCGTAACTTGTGAGTTATTGTTTATATATTAGTATTCCAATGGGCGCATTAAACAGGTTTATGATGATGAAACATGTGCAAACTATAGATGATTCCAGGGCTAGTAACTCGGATTCACTTGACCCACAGATCCGGCATCGGTGTTTGCAGGAATTGCCTTTTTGATGCGCTCTTAATAGGATGTGCTTTTAAGTAATCTTGAAAGCAGCTCTAAACCCCAGCTTAAAAGAAAAAAAATGAAATACATAAATCCAGTTGTGTTTAATTAGTCTTCACTGATGTTGGTACAGTGTCTGTTTAGCGTGGGAATATTTATGGAGTCAGGTCTCTGGGTGCCGGTATTGATCACACCTATTTGTCCACACACAGACTAAGTACGACATTTCCACAAGACCAGATTGATGGTATTGGGGGGTTTGTCCTATAAAAATCAGGATATGTAGCTTCCATGTGTAGATGTACATTCACAGCATTCTCGGCTCCATCACCATTTCTATGTCCGGGGCAGTTCCTACTTTGGGTTACAATTTCTCTGCATGTATTCTACTGATATATCGACATGTGCTCAGGCCTCAAAGTTATTCATATCAATTATAGGTAAACATTTGCATTTATCTATAGGACTACTGTGTAAAGTGGTATACAGAGAGTTTGGTATATGTTGGTTTTCTGACATTTCTGACATTTCCAGAGTGCGGAGCATGGGGAGAGTGCCGGGGAGTTGGGGGGGAGTGCCAATGCCACTCCTGACAGCTACACCGCCCGGGTATACGACACTCTGGCCAGGAAGTTTGACACTTGTCCAGACTCTGCCAGGATGTGGATGAGAAATGTTGCCGGGTCTATCCGGAGTCTGAAGACTGTACCTCTGAATGTAACCAACATGGTGGCTGCCGTGTTTGTCACCGCTAACAGTGGAGAGCTTGTTAAAGAGGCACTGACAACTATCGTAGAGATCGCCAAATGTGATTACGCACAGGTGGGAAGTGGAGATTTTAGGCATGCTTCACAAAATCATAAAATAATCAAGTTCAAAAGATTTTACTTATGTTGCGCGTTCCTTTCTGAAATATTGTGGAAAATGGTGTAAGGTTCCAAATTTCTGAACAAAGGGGTGTCCCTTTTCCTTCATCATAGTTCTTTGCTCAAAATCACCATGCAAGTGGCTCACAAATTTCTCTTTGTATGAAAATGTTCTTATATTTTTAACAATATTTTGACCAAATGAAATGATAGTTTCTTCAAGAAATGTGTATTTCCTTCCATGTCATGGTATGTCTATGTCCTTCATGTCCTCATGATAAGTATCTGTCCTAATGATATCATGATGTCCTGCTATGTCCTGACAGGCCCCTGGGTTCCTGCCTCTACTGGTGTACCGACTGGGACAGGAAGCCGACCCCACAGTTAAACTGGCCATCATGGAAACTATTCCCCTGATAGCAACTCATAAGGTATTGTACACGGAGGTGCCTGGGTTCCCTTCATGATATTTCTATCAAGCTTGAGAATTTCTGAGAACTGCTGAATTCAGATCTGTATTGCAACATTTAGTATCTTCATCTCTTGCAATACATTACTGAATTCAAATCTCTATTACAATATGCAGTATCTTCATCTCTTGCAATAACATATATTGAAAGCAATTATTGAAACATATTCTACATGTTTCTATGCCAATACAGTTAAATTCCTTCCATATTTTGTCTAATTTCGAAAAAGTGATTTACATTTATGCATGCTGATAAATGTTCTCAAGGTTTTCCAATATTCTACTAACCCAAATATAGTAACATCATACATGCCTACTACTACCATCAGTCTCCTGAGCAGGAACACGTTCTGACTTTGTGACTTCCTTCCAGTTCTGCATCCCGGCCATCTTGAAGGTTCTCCAGCTGATGTCGGCTGCCCCGAGACTGCGAGCTCTCGCCATCCGGCTGATGACATCGCTATGGAAACTACAGGACCGCACCTTCCCACAGCTGCTGAAGCTTCTGGCTGAGGGTGGCGATGGAAGGGTGGGGCCAGGCGGGGTGGATGAGGTGGTACTGGCTAAGGCAGCAGCCATACGTGACATCTGTCGACTGAGGTGTGTACAACTTGTGGGTGGTGATGGTCGGGCAAATGAGAGTGGAGATGAGGGTGGAGAAGGTATACAGACTATGGCCTACTTCGGGTGGTTTCTAAAGGATCCTAGAGAAATGCTAGAGTTCACACGGTTGCGAAAGCATGGCTAGAGTGATGTCACAAACGTGCTATAGGACGGCCCACGAAACACGAAAGCTTTTCTAGCAACAACTAGACATGCACAATGACACTTCCGCGCTAAACTAGTGTAACCGCCCAAAGTAGGTAATTGCTGTGAGGCTATTGGGTTAATGATGTGGTAAACTAACATTGAAAAGAATTAACACATTCTCAAATTCTTCATATGAGGATGGAGTTGAAAGGGAAGATAGTCAAGTAAGATGGAAGAAGAAGGATTGAATGAGTAGATATATAAGCAACATTACCGTAAGTCTACTTGATGTATTTGTGTGTCCTCAGTGTCCTGTGTCTGTTCCAGACCCAGTCAGCACGGGGCAGACCTGCTGTCTCCGATCTCCGACATCCTGAACTCACACCGAGGCGAGGAGGGAGGTGCTGCTTGTGCTCTTGCTCTCCAGGCTCTGGCCAGTCTGTGTGAGGCGGAGGTACGTACTGGTGGACTTCTCCTCCATCTTCCATGGTGGACCATATCTGGTTCTTCCAATGATTTCATTGTACTCAGTCATCCTACATGGGTCGGTCTGTTGATGAGTCATGAGTACATTCTTCTGTTGGCAGGTGATCAACATCCTGTCTGTGTGGTCTGTGCTAGCATCCACTCTCACCCAGGACTGCAGGTAGGTGCCACTAGACCAGAGACAACAGAACAGAACAGGCCTCTGTTCAGAAGGGCGAGTTTACGCGAGTTATCGCGTGACGTCACATATGAATGATGAAGGTTGCTAAGGCGATTTCACACGTGTACTCGCGTACCCTCCTGAACAGGCCTCTAAACTGCATTCTCTGTCAAGGCTCTCTGTATTAAAAGACATAATTAAACCAACCATAGTCATAGATTACTCCATTACTAAGGAATGAAGTTAAAGTTAGATTTGAGTTAGGCCGTCTCATACAGGAGAACCTAGGTATTTGTGAAATAGTCTCCATGCAGCCCAACAATTATATAATGTATTGCTGAGAGTGTTTAACTTGTTCTTTCAGACCTCCAGTAGTGGAGAAGATTTGTAGCCTGTTCTCCCTGGTGCCTTCTCTGTCTGAAGACACCCCACAGTTTGAGGTAAGACTGGACATTGAGTGACAGGTAGCCACACCTTCTGAAGGTACAGGTGCTCCTCCTTTAACCCACAGTTTGAGGTAATGCTAGACATTGAGTGGCAGGAAGCCACACCTTCTGAAGATACATGTGATCCTCCTTCTCAGTGAGGTTTAATTGATATATCTTGACTAGTTTTGATTTACAGAATATTGTGATGTTTTCATTGTTGTTATTTTAACATTATTAATCAAATAGTACTGACAATATACTTTTCAGGCTTTTCGGTCAGAGATTGTCCGTAATCTGTGGTTGTATTGCCATAGTGACAACAGTACAATCCAGGGGGCAGCACTGCGAGCTCTGTCAGCGTTCACTCCGGACCACTTCCTCATCGGCTCCCTACCTGTCCAGGTTTGTGATAGGGGCCCTGCTCCTTTCTAGCTGTTCTGTCTGTACTTTCTGTCCGAGACATGCACAGTTACAAAGGAGCAACACTGCACAATGTTATCAGTGTCCGGGACATGTACCAGCCAAATAGGTGGTGCAGACGGCACAGTACATAATCCAACATGGCTGCCACTGGCAATTTACTCTGTGTGGTGCTTGCTCACTCCATTCTAAAGAACGGCACATGTACTGGACATGTGACAGAACATTAGAAAGGAGCACTACCAGGATGTCCAGACACACAAGCCTGTCATCCTTCTTTGTCTAGGGTAGTGCTCCTTTCTAGCTGTTCTTTCTGTACTTTCTGTCCGACACATACGCCACACTGTGCGGTGTTGATCCTTGGTAACTGCACATGCGGCGGACAGAAAGAACAGAAATCCAGAAAGAACAGCTAGAAAAGAGCACTACCTATGTCTTGTTGAAATTACATCCCTAGAACTGATGCCATTAAATTAAATATTTAATATTGTCTTTGTTGTTTCAAGACACCCAAAGGCATACACTACTGACAATATAAATAGTAGTTCTTACATTATCAACTTAGATGTGACTGTTGGGGTAAAAACAGCAATGAATTTCAATAGTTTTTAATATTATCAATTGATAGAATATTTGTGATTTTAAAAAGAGAGACTTATCTTACTGTAAATTCGAATGTTGTGTGGTGTTATGTGAGTTTGTTGTTCCAGGTAACTGAGGACTTCCGAGAGCAGGCGGCAGTGATGGCCGAACAGCAGGACGACCCCGACATCAACATCGACAACATTCTGACATTTGTACCTGGCGTCTGCTTCACTCGTTTACTTGGGATTCTAGACACCAAAGTTCTGAACGGTAAGCAGAATATAGTCAAGGTTATGCAGACTATAGTCACATATATGCTCTGGAGAGTAGACAGACTATGTTGAAGTCTTTCATTGGATTGAGACTATCAATACTGGGGATGACACACACTATTTTCTTCCACCATATTTCTCTTGTCAATATTTACTGAAACTAATGTACATTTATCTGTTTTCAGATTACGAAGAGTTCCTATCTGCTATGATTGCTAAAGAAGTGGATAATCTTCCCAGAGGAATATACCATTCCTCTTTGAGGGGTCAGAGAGGTTCAACCAATCAGAGCAAGGCAATCAGCAGTATCCCAGGGTTCCTTCTGTCTCAGTACGAGAAGACCAACCAGCCAGGGCTGAGACCAGGACTAGCAGGTATAGGGCTGGAAAGTAATGGCGGGAGCCTCATTGTGAAACTGACTTCCGGGTACAGGGAGGCTCCTAATAATGA
>JAUTBV010131000.1:0-12170 GCA_032361325.1 Lepetodrilus fucensis | reverse complement strand
AAATGAATGTTAAATGCATACAATATTACGGGTTTGTTTACATATTTCATGGTGAAACATATTTTATTGGGTAACTAACTACATTTCACGCATATCCCACTGGTTTACACTATTGTCAAACTTTAATACCCCTCTAGGCTGCAATTGACGTCATTAGTTGGAATCGAGGTGAGTTCAGGACAAGTTGGAGTTTCAGAAACTAAGCAGAGATAAAAAATAAAAATAGAAATCGCAACTATTGATAGTTAATCATACTATCGCCAATAGTTATCGATTGTTAAGATTGCTATCAGGACATACACTATCGCAATAGGTCGACTTATCGTTACACCCCTAGTTGTCATGTCTGTGGGTGAGATATGGGTAGGTTGTCATGTTTGTGGGTGATATGGGTGGATTGTCACGTCCATGGGTGAGATATGGGTAAGTTGTCATGTTTGTGGGTGAGATATGGGTGGGTTGTCACATCTATGGGTAAAATATGGGTAGGTTGTCATATCTGTGGGTGATATCAGTAGGTTATCACAAACTGTGAAAAATGGGTTAGGTATGAGTGTGATGTGGATAGGTTGTAACATCCATGAATGATATGGATTGATTCTTACATCAGTGGGGGCAACATGGTTAATTTAGTGAGAGAATGTTATTACGTTGGAAGACATCTTTCTATCAATGTAACATACATAAGGTGTTGTGTTTCTGTCAGTGTAGTAGCGTACATACATCGTGTTTCAGAATGCTGAGCTACAGAAGGTGAGGAGGAACCAGAAAGTGCGTGAAATCCTTCTGTCTGTGGATGGCATTGTTTGACCACCAGGTGGCAGAGTGAGATGAAGTCTTGACAACGGACACAAGTCACACAACGGGGATGTGCAATATCGTACTTCTTCAATCAAAATGGAACACAAATGAACACTACAAAGACACAATCTTTGCAGTTAGGCTATAAAAGAATGGTTGTTCATGTCATCCATAGGTTACATCTGATGTAGAATGTCAAACAACCACTTTCCAAAAGAATGGAGTGGGAAAGTCAGCTATTTATAGAATGTATGTTTGACTTGGTGTGTGAATCTATGTGACAAGGTGGAAACATCGGTGTATGGCTGTGTATAGGACTTATAAATCTCCTATGACGTCATCCTATTGTTTTCCACCGTACCTTCTCCTATCGTCAAGACCCAGTGCGATCTTAACATATACTCTACTACAACTTGAATCAGTCCATCTACTACAACTTGAATCAGTCCATCTACTACAACTTGAACCAGTCCATCTGAGGTCTTACTGGGAATACTTGAGGTCTTACTGATCCAGTTTGGGTCTACTTGGAATGACTTTAGGTTTTACTGACCATCACAGACACAGAATGACCTGTCTAGTGTCTAGTCACATGTTTTTGAATACAATATTTAAGTCCAGGAATGTTTTTGATAAAATAATCTTTTCATCAGTCAGGATCGAACTCTATAAACGCCTAACCGACTGTGCTATAGCAGTCCTCGAAGAAATCACTCGCAAATTAATCTAGTCTACTATGCTTCTATATACACAAGCCCATGATGCATGCGCTGTCCGTACAGCACGTGATCCTCTTGCCGTCTGTGGAAAGGTACACGGGCAGAGCATCGGTTTGGGAAGTTCAATTTTTAATGCAGGGTGAGCTGCATTATTATGTCCTTGCGAAAATTAACCAACATTTATATTTATTCGTTTATTTTGTCGGTTTATAAGTTGGTTAAAGTACTCAAATTCGGTCTTGGTGCATGTAGCAAGACCTCAGTGTTACTTTTCCACCCACCTTTCTACTGGCACCAAGACCTCATTCTCGTATTTTAACCTTTACTTCCTGACCTACTTAGCACTAGGGGGATGCTCCTTTCTAGTTGTTCTGTCTGTACTTTTTGTCCGAGACATGCACAGTTACAAAGGATCAATAACTGTGCATGTTTCGGACAGAAACTACAGACAGAACAGCTGGAAAGGAGCACTACCTAGGGGAAATCACATCTGCAGATGTAACAGGCTGCTGATGTAGAACACATGGAAGCAGCTATTGTGTAACACAGGCCGTCTGTGAACATTAGCAATTTTAACATGGATTTATTTGATATTTGACATTCATAGAACCTTCCTAGTGTTGACATGATCATGAAGATGACATTGAAGACTTATTGGATGAAACTGCGAGTTCCGTTATTTCAACATTCCATGTTCTTGTTTGCAGCTTATTGTGTATTAAATGGCTCTCCTAATTACTTGTGTTGTTGATAATCCTTTCATGTGTGTCCTGTCAGGCATCATGGATCTGGCATAGTTAAGAAGACGAAGAAGAAGAGATGCAACCACACACACTAGTGCAATGAAATAATGAATTGAAAACAATGCATTGTTAAATATGAATATTTATTTATAAAAATAGTAGACCATCTAATAACATATCTAGCATCTGATCACAAATGCCAGAATGAAGTGTACATCCAAGTAAATTGGGTTTGGGGACCCATTCAAAATGAAAATTACTGTAATAACCCGATATATTAATAAAAAAAATATAACATTCATACCACAAAATAGTCCATGTAGAAGTATACACTATTCAGAGCATACTGGAATGTACTCCACTTATAGTGGCCGCACACTAGTGATTTCCGTCGCCGACGCTAGTGTGCGGCCAGCAGTAGATAACTCTCATTACATTCAACCCGACAACAATACTCTCCATGGAGTATTGGTAGCAACTATTTGATGCATACCGGTAGTATACATTGATAACAAAAAAAGAAGTAATGTGACTGATAGTAAATCTTGTGGTTTACACGTCAGTTAATTGTAAGTCTGATTGCACAATCTTTAATCTTGTATCCATGCTACATGATTCTATGGGTACAAGCTTGTACTATGAAGGTGTTGCTCTGTGACATTGCGTATGAATAACAACATTCATGCAGTAATAATGAGCAATAATTCACTATAATAATAATAATAATAATAATAATAATAATAATAATAATAAAAAATAAATAAAAAATGTCACTTACAAGATACATGTAATGTGACATCTAGCTTTACCATTATTAAGCCCTATTGCTGTATTTCATTGTCAAGACTAATAAGTAAATTCCACCAAATTACAAAAAGTACTACATTCACATCATGTACAAGGAGCTAACAATATATGATGTACAGTAACATGTTGACTGCGAACCATGCGCACACAAACAGGTTGGGGGTACAAACAAGGGTATTCATGTAGAGTGCAACAATGTCCCTACCAATACTGGCTGACTGCTAACGTGACACGTGATCAGGATATGTGTTGTTGACATGTTTATAGTGAGTGAGTGAAGTTGGAGTGTAACATCGCTGCGGGAATTTTTTCACCCATTTGTGACGAACATGTCTATATAAGGCACTGATTAGCTAAGGGTATTACTGTTGCTTTAGGACACATATTCCACGTCACAGAATCCTGGCCCACTGATTGGCTCCGCCGGAAATCCTCGCCTGACAAACAAATGACAAGTTATTGACACAACAAGTAAAAACCACCAATTTTCCTAATAAATTATGTACAATATTAATTTAGTTAAATAATACATTTTCATCCTGCATTTAATTGTTATCAATGCTCCCACCGATTGGTCACTGTCAGATAGCATGACATTTTTGACCAATGAGATTGCTGCTCACCTGACCATGCGACACCGATGTTCTACAAGTCGTGGCTGTGCCAGCTGTGTGCTGTTGACACTCTGAGGGCTCCAGAGACGCTCTCCGACAGACGCCGCTCGCGGCCTGCAATCAACCATCACATCGCCTTGACAACAATCACTTTCTCCAATAATAATAATAAAAATACTACTACTAATAATAATGTTTGCATTGATCTTGCACCAAATCCACTCTCGAAAGCGTGCTAAGAGCACTACATTATTTCCACAATCAATGGATCGGTGCGCTCTTACTTTCCTTCTCAACTCTCTGGGTTTGTTTGTGGTAATAACAATTTCTTGGTATCAATTTTATGTCTGCAAATTATTTTTGTTTTCAATTACAAACTCGTCCTAATATTAGTTGATGACAGTGACACAACTTGACTTGTCCTACTGTAAACAAAGCGAGTAGACACTTGTAGAAGTGCCAAGAAAGCTGAGTGTCCAGTAGTGTCCTGCGTACTGACCAGAGTCTAGACAGGAGGTTAGTGTCGTCCACGTACTCCCCCCACATGGCCGTCTCTCCCCCCATTACCAGTGACTTCTGTGCCGCTGTGCCTGAAGTCAACAAGAGGACAGTGTGTACATGAGGTGTTCACCATGTGTTCATGTGTACATGAGGTGTTCTCGATATGTTCACGATGTGTACATGAGGTGTTCACCATGTGTTCATGTGTACATGAGGTGTTCACAATGTGTTCACGATGTGTACATGAGGTGTTCACCATGTGTTCATGTGTACATGAGGTGTTCACAATGTTTTCATGTGTACATAAGATGTTCTCGATGTGTACATGAAGTGTTCTCAATGTGGTCATGATGTGTAGATAAGGAGACACAATATGTACATGAGGTGTTAACAATGTGTTCACAATATGTACATGAGGTGTTCATGATGTGTTCTTGAGGTATTCATGTGTGCATGAGGTGTTCTTGATGTGTTCATGAGGTGTTCTTCATGTGTTCATGAGGTGTACATGATACATTCACAATGTGTACATGATGTGTTCATGAGGTATGTATACATGTGTTAATGATGTGTATATGAAATGTTCATGTAACAATGTGAGCGATTATGGAGTTTAACATCACTGCACGAATGTTGTGTCAGTAACTTATGTTCATGTATTCCTGTGTTATTGGTATTTTAAAGAGTTCATCGTGCTCTAATTGTGCTGTATTAATGAAGTACATGTACATGTATTCATAATGTGTTCATATGCTGTATTTATCATATATTCATGATCTGTTCATGCTGTATTCATGGTATATTCATTTATAAACTACTTATCGTCATGATAAATGTAGACGTACAAACAAAACAATATATAAACATATACATCATGAAAGGGGGATTGACAGAGGATTAACGGTATGACATCCTATATTAACGTGGCTCTCATGATGTAGTCATGCTGAATATTGACAACAAGACTACATAATGAATGAATCATGTTACTGGTTAAGTTCTCTCTACATGCAATTGTAACTGGTAAATATAATATTTTGCATCAATACACATCTGCATTCATCTGGGAAGATGTCCGCTGAAAACTGCCGTGTTTTCTGTTCCTGTCATGGTGCTTTACTCGAAGACGTCTCTGAGGAGTCTGGGGAAATGATAGTTTCTGTACCATGCCTACCATTGAAACTGGTCGGATCCACGTTGTAGTATCTGATCCAGTCCGACCCATAGCTAATGTAGTTGAGATACCATGGCGACGCCAGTAGACTCTGGTAGCCCAGCTTTGTTACCCTGGCAATCTCAGCCTGCCAGCCTCCCTTCCACACCTCCACCACCGTATCGGGACGTACCTATGACGTGGGAACACAAATGTCGCTTCTACGGTCAACTCAAAGTGGTCAGTCAATACCAGAACATGTCTACAGGAAACAGTCCAGAATGGAAGAACAATGAAATTGCCATTGTTTTTTAGGTCAATTTCCTATATGCACATATACCGGTACCTATATTTCCTATTATACCTATCATTGTTTACACAGATAAAGAGTTTTATAGAGGGAACCATTATAGTTGGTTGTCAGACAATACAATACCAATCAAGCTGTACTACTGTTTCTATGATTCCGGCATTGAAGGATGGATTGGGCTGTGACCAGGATGTTCAGCACTAGCATGTGGATACTCATCGTGTAACAGCGACCGTGAGCGGAACTCAGCGCCATTATTATTATCATTAAGCAGCAGGTACATCGTGAAGATATAGAATTGATGGTGACAAGGTGGTTGCAAGGTTGGAGGCTGGAGGTGTAGAAGGTGCAACATAGGTTTCGGAAGGTTGATTGCTTGCAGTAGGTGGTCTGTGTAGAGTGGGATGCAAAGCCAGGGTAAGGAAGTATTGAAACTGTACAGTATGCATAGCCACTGAATCCCAATGTTTCCTCGACTGCGAACTGATTTGCTCAATAGAGAAGAAATTTGGGGTCAGTTGTTTGATGGGACGTGATCTTCGAGGTGATGAAGATCAGCATTACCCCCATCATCATCAAGTGTCCCCCATACATTCACTCACAAGGGTCACCACCATAGTCATAACTCCTATGTGTATATAGCAAGCTACAACTCTTGTAACACTACAATCATTCTGTGGTACCCATTCTGTCGAACGGGGATCTGGTCTCGAATGCCACATTTGTGCTGTAAGTGTGTCAATAGTTTGTTAATACAAACATGACCAAGTAACCTGGCCTTGAGATTACGAAACGTTTTGAGTACAATTTCATGCTCAAGCTCAGATTTTGTATCAATTTCAGTTGAGCATGAAATCGTACTCAGAAGAGTTTCGTAGTCTCGGGGCCTGGGTAATAATTAATGTAGATGATTCATCATATGGATGTCAGAAGTTAGTAAAGAACGAGGCTGAGGATGACCAGTGACTCCTGGCTAGTGGATACCATTGAAGTTGTGGGGATCACACTTGTAGTAGGTGACCCAGTCAGACCCGTAGCTGATGTAGTTGAGGTACCAGCAGGTACTCAGCAGTGTGTGGTACCCAAGCCTTGTCATGTTGGCCATCTCCGTCTGCCAGTGTCCTTTCCACACCTCCACAACAGTGTCCCGCCGAACCTGAATATAACACTCAGCAATTGGCAACAGTGCGGGGAGCAGGATGGACATCAAGGGGAGATAACTGCATAGCAATATAGGTAGTAAGTGACATGGGTAGAGTGATGCAGAGAGCAAGCAGCCTGGGAGAAGGTACAAGGATTACATGTTGTGTAAGCTGTAGTACGAAATAGTTGCAGGTCTTTCAGAAATTGAAATTGAGAGTAATTGTTTTCATTGCAAAAGAACATAAATCTATTTCAGCATATTCTAACAACCTAGAACTAAGGAACAGCATACCGAGAACTTAAAAGCAAAAGCATACCGGTTCTCACTCAGTAATATTCACACCCACTGGAGGGTAGTACAAGGAATACAGAAATACAGCGTCCTCAGACATCTAACAATTACTTGCCTTCGCTCCATTGTCCACGACCTCCTGCCAGATCTGGTAACCTTTGCCCAGACCGCCGACGATAGTCAGTAATCTGGACAACAGGAACAAACACTGATTGCAGGAGGAGATTAACAGTTAAAACGGCAGTATTTATTAAATTATGTGGTTCTGCTTTGTCCATGTTCAACCATCCGTGATAAACATTCAATTACAGAATGAAATGTGTCACACAATATATATGACCAACAATCATTCTCACCTTTCACATTAATGTCATGATCTATGTACAATGTATATTAATAATTAAAAGATATTGCAATTTCTAATGGCAGTACTCACCTCTCCATATAGTATTGCTCCAGCTGTGCATAGGTGGTGTAGTTCATCTTCACCATGAATTTAGAGATGTCAGGGTTGCTCCTCCTGTTGAGAAAATATCTCACTTGGTTGAAGAAATATTTAAGAAGTGGATTTAGTAAGTTGGATAACTTTTTTCCAATCCTTTTCTGATGAATAAAATATGTTTAAATCAAATATTTAATCATCAAATTCTTAATAATATTTAATAATATCATCTAAGTGCATAGCGCTAAGTGCCGGCTAGGCTGCTCACAGGTGAATATTTAACGTTATTATGTTAATTACAGAATTTATCCTTCTAGTTACTATGTACATACTGTAAAACAGTTTTATTTAGTGGCTCGTAATTTCCACAATTTTGCAAAATCTAAGAAAAATACATATTCATGATTTGTTAAATTCATGTTGTCCAAATATGTCAAAAAATCAATAAAAAATCGTCACTTAACCACTTCACCAAACTCGGATCCTACTCACAGACTAATCTATTAAAAATCACATGTGTGGTGGTCACTGATGTATTCAACAGTAATTAGTCCCAGCCAGGTATAAATTGGTAATACTGTCTCCAGTGATTAAATTAGTGGTTATCGGGAAAAAAACCTGGAAGTCTTATTATTCACATGTTTCTTAAATTCACGATCAAACACAGATCGTGAATTTCGTGAAAAATACAGACACGCGATTTTACAGTATATGCATAACTGGAGTGATCACATAGATGTCATAGAGGAGTCGGAGTCGGCACAGAGCTAGCCACTGCAGAGGATTGGTACAGAGATATCAGGTAAGAACAGGACACCCACCAGCAACTGAAGGACACCTCATCGCCGCCCATATGAAGGTAGTGGTCAGGAAACACTGATGCTATTTCCCCGAAGAACTCCTTTAAGAACGTGTACGTGGACTCTGGGACTGGGTTGATGGGTCCGAACCTGCCGTCAGGCTGGCCTTTAGAGTAGCATGGAGTCAGCAAACCTTTGATTGCCTTCCCCCACGACTGGCTGTGACCTGCCAATCAGAATCCATAACAATGTCACAATATCAACTATGGCAAACGATGTTTTGTGTACATTCAGAGCTGGTCGGCTGTGTTTGGGACTATTCGTTAGTGTCCGGTGGCATGTGTAGTATGTCACTTCCGGAGTGGAGTATACACATGCTGAGAGCTGTGAGCCGAGGTGGCTAAACTGATATTGTTATTGCTATCTGACGATTAGAATTAAAAGTAATTTAACACAAGAAGTGTATTTATCATAAATGCCTCCAGTAAATGATGAAGATTAT
The DNA here is from genome assembly GCA_032361325.1 of Lepetodrilus fucensis. Taxonomy (NCBI): domain Eukaryota; kingdom Metazoa; phylum Mollusca; class Gastropoda; order Lepetellida; family Lepetodrilidae; genus Lepetodrilus; species Lepetodrilus fucensis. The sequence goes on along the minus strand of JAUTBV010131000.1, from coordinate 3,343 downwards.
TCTAACAATGCATTAGTATCTATGAATATCATTAATAATCTGATTCTGAATACAACTAATGATCTGACAGACCTGGGGAATCGTACTCTGGCATCACACGGATTCCGCGAAGTCTGGCGTATTCCACCACGGTCTTGACATCAGACTGGGTATACACGTGGCTTTCACTGTAAGCTCCCTGGATCATGGGGAAATGGAAGAAATCAGAATAGAAAATTCTCCAAATATTAATACAAATTAGAAAATTAAATCTCTGATTGTACAGTAAAGCTGTGCAGTTATGGCCATGACAAACCTTATTGGAAATATATTGAAAACATTAGCTCCTTAAACACTGATTAGTCTAAGTTCTCTAACAATGACTAGCTAGTCTCACACTCACTAGTCCCACACTAACATTGGCTTGTCTACCACTAAATAGTTGAAAACTGACTAGTCTAACACTTACCAGTCTAGCAGTGATTAGTGGCTCATTTAACACAAATAGTCTAACAATGATTATCTATTCTTAGGGTAACTAGTCTAACATAGTAACAATAACATTGGCTTATCTGACTAATCTCTAATGCTAACTAGTCTAAAACTAACTAGTCTAACACCAACTAGTCTAACACCAACTAGTCTATTGACCCTCACCATATCGCTCATCTCTGGGAACTTGCTGCTTTGATATGGGAAAGCCTGGTCATCCACAATGTGCCAGTGGAATACATTATACTTGTTCTGGGCTAGAGCATCCTGAATAGTTACAAGAAAAGAATATTAAACAATATATATACTAGTACCAGTTATTCAGTAATAAATAATTCAAAAAGAAAATAATATTAATGAAAATAATAAGGAAGTGGTCAGGGCACCAGCCTAACCTTCGGAGTTACTTCGTCACAGGGCAAGTCGCAAAGGCACCGAAGGCGCAAATGTTCAAAAGTAGGTTGCCCGCAGTGCAATTTAACTTGCCCCTGTACGTTGGGCATATGTTGGTCTAGAGCCCTGGGTTGTGATAGCGTATTCAGATCAATGTCTAAATATTTAGATAAGGAAAGCTATATGTAAAGAATGCCGACATCACTGGTCTGTGCGCCACTCACCAGGTTCTTCAGGATGACATCCACAGACAGGAAGTGCCGGGATGAGTCCAGCAACATACCGCGATGTGAGAACCTCGGGGCATCGTCAATATCTGTGTCTTGTATCACAAACTGAAACAAAGGACATATAATCAAACAGACATTTGGGGGTCTTGTACCATGAAGTTTAACTGACACAATGGGCAGATAATCAGACAGGTATTGAGGTCGAGAAGGGAATAGAATTGAACCTAACTTGTGGTGTACAAAACCAACTGGAAGTTTCATTGGGAAATGAATACAAATTGATGCTCACTTCATCGTCCTTGAGAGTGGAGATGAAGAATGAGATGAAGTAGCTCATCCATATAATTGTGTCCACGATGTTCATAAAATTATGTCTAGAAAATTATTTCAATTTTAAATGTCACACCTCTCCTGTAGTCTGCCGGACGACAAGTTGACTGAATGTCTCCAACCCACGCAGAGCCCCCCAGACCTGATTAGCTGTGAGAGTAGCGCCATTTGAATTTATCACAAGTTGATCTGCAAGAAAAAGGTGTGCCATGATTCATTGATTGGAAATCTCTCTTAAATTTGATTAAATTGGAGACATATGCATCACATGATATTGTGAATTATGTAAATGAATAAACTTAATCTTCACGTATTTGGAAATAGTATTAAATTGTTTCCATTAACTGCTGGATTGGACGCTGCCACACCTCTTTAGGGAATCTCTGGTTGCCTGCAGCATGGAGAGGGTTAATGTATATAATTTTGGCTTGATGATTAATGATTTAACAAACATCAAATGTTATCAGTTTTACACTAAATTTAATATTTGCAAAAATTAACAACCAATGGGGTCAGCCAAAGACTTGCCATTTCAATTGCTATTATAATTCTAATAATATAAAAATAATGCAATTGAATACCAATGGTTACAGAAATAAAGAAAAGGTGATATTATCTTTTTTTAAGTGTCTTTCTGTATTCGACATTCATCTGCATTGTTAATATGCCCATATGACCTTTACTCTGAGTTATAAAGACGATAACCTTATAGTACACGAGTCTGATAACAAACATTTAAAACAAGAATAAATGTATGCCAACATAGCCCTTATCTATAACATTGATGAAGATACAAAATATGTGCCGATATGTGCCTTATCATGATAGTGATAGCATTGATGAAGACAAACGTTAGTACAATGTATGTACTTTATACATAAAGTACAAGCAAGTTTTCAGTGTGTGTGTGTGTGTGTGTGTGTGTGTGTGTGTGCGTGCGTGCGTGCGTGCGTGTGTGTGCGTGCGTGCGTGCGTGCGTGTGTGTGTGTGTGTGTGTGTGTGTGTGTGTGTGTGTGAAGTGTGAATATGGCTACTTGTGCGACAAAATGCATATTACCCTAATATACTACATTGTTTCCAACAAATCTTTATTCATGAGCTGTCCGTAATGTAATTTGCCAGTGCTTAGTTAAATATGTTTAAAATACTGCTAACAACAGTTCTAACAATGCAGTTATTGTCTGTCAGTACCAGCCTGTGCGCGTAAGTTTACTGCAACATTCAGTGCTATGGATGTTGCGGATTTCCTCTTGGTCCTATTAACGGCCGAGTAGTGACTATGCTGAGCTATATACTCACTTCAGCCTGACCATTAATAGGGCCAGGATTTCTTCCTGCCCTAAACTGACAAGCTGTGATATATAAAGTGACTCATACACCAAAATCAAACTTATAGAGCTGATGATCCTACACCACATAATGTGAATGATTCTTTCCAAAAGACCTGCTATTGATAACTATGCTCTTTTTAAGTTGTTTATTTATAAAGCCTGTTAGGTGAACAGGACAATGCAATGTTGAGATGTGACCATACAAGTTACGCCATGCGCGAGAAACCTGTGCAATCAATGCAGAGAAACCTGTCATGAGTACGCCATGTGCGAGAAATCCATTCAATCCGTGCAGAGAAATCCTTTATGAGAAGACCTTGCCAATTTCAAAACAAACAATTGTTTACATTCGGCGTATTTCGATGGGTTTGTGTGGCATTTCATGCCAATATTGCTCTATATATATCACCAATAATAAAAATAGCCATAGGTGAAATAATCCAAGTGTATGAGTCCTTTTATAGTTGGACATCCATATTTCGTGACCCTAAGCACAACTTGATGTTTAAATTATTACTTAAATGCGGCAAAAAAAAAGCATGCACATGTCCATATAAAGTAATCAGTTTGCCTTCATGCAATCAATAT
>JAUTBV010130989.1:0-12172 GCA_032361325.1 Lepetodrilus fucensis | reverse complement strand
TTCCACTATCCTACTGCCAAGTATATAATAAATAGAATACTCAACTGTGTTTCCCAAATATCATGATTTATGTCATTGAGTGAAGAGGGAGGCTATATAGCCTCCCTCTTCAATCAATGACATAAATCATGTGACAATATAGCCTCCCTCTTTACTCAACGTTAAACTCTATATTCACTCACTCACTTACTCAATGACATAAATCATGATATTTGGGAAACACAGTTAAGTATCCTCTATACATTTATTCCAATCAATAAAACAGGTTTTCTTTCCATGAAATAAGATGGGGGCCTATTCTAAAAACTTCTTGCGATCTTGGGTTAAGAATGTGCATAACATTTTCACAGCACTACCATACAAATCGTTAAGATTGTTGTACGATCATAAGAAAGTTTTGAGAATAGTCTCCCAGTAGAATATCACATTCAACCCAGTTCTTTGGCATTGTTTAAGAAAGGAATGTGGAAGTAGAAGGTTCACACCAGTTCATAAGCTTGCTTTTGCCCTCTGGCACAATACAGCTTAGCAACGTGTAGTCTAATACACTAGGGCTGCTCGCTTTGAAAGATGCACACACGTTACATGACATGCAAATTAAACAGTCCACCTGACTTCTTACCAGCCAAAATGTGCCGGTCACAAGAAATATGCTGGGTCACTTGCAAATATAGCAATCTAGCTGCTGGGAGCACGCCAAATCTAGTCGGTTTCACTTCAGTAAAAAAAATGCCACTCTAGTTCTTTGTGATATTAACACCAACAATACAAATACAAAGTCTGTTGACAGGAGCAAAATAATTTATTTCATTGAGGTACAGTTCTTCACTGAATACTTAATGTAGATACATGTATGTAACAATGTATATTGACGTGTATTGTCTTCCTTCGAAATTTGATATGTGGAAAGTGCTTTTCTACAATACATTATACCGTATATCGGGAAATTTTCGAGGTGCAGCTTTTTCGTGGCCGGAGACACAGAGAGGTTTTGAGGATTCTTGTTTTAGAGGTTGTCCTGTTTGTGTATTAACAAAATTACAACTATCTAGTATAACTTCTACTAATTAAATACATGTGCTACCTTGCCATCGTAATCCAATTGGCCGTGGCGATAAGGTGCAAGTACGTTAACAGATTAATCCTTTCGTTGTGGTATACTGAGGTGGGTGACATTGATTGCCCTTACCCTTTATGTCACTACCAAGGTATTTATGACAGGATGAACGCAATTTGCATGTCTTAGCCAGTGTCTCTGTTATGGTATCGAAATGTCATTGTTCATGCATTTATAAAGTACAGTTTTTATAGTATATTGTACTTCCACACAACTGTGCATGTCCCAACTAGATATTTACATCATGCTTACACAGTCACATGCAAGCAATATTTGAAATAGACTAGCGAGTTTTTCTCAATCCTGGTTGAACCAGTCGGAATAGGATAACTTTCGATGCTAAAATAATTTTGAGGTCACTGTGTTACCATAGAATACCACGAAAATAACCTCCCATGAAAGTTTCCCGGTATACGGTATTGTCACAATGGTACACTACTGCTGATACTGTAGCACCCTCCCTACTGTTCTATAACGGGCTGCTCCTTTCTAGCTGTTCTGTCTGTTCTTTCTGTCAGACGCATGCACAGTTACAAATGATCAACACTGCAGTGTAACTGTGCATGCATCGGACAGACAGAACAGCTAGGAAGGAGCAGCCCCTAGGACATCTACAGTTGCCCATGTCAGGGAGGAGGCTAATACCATGTATATATATCCAATATATATATATAGTATAACATATGTACATATTTGTAATGAAAAAGTGAATCATTGCTGACAAAAACGACCAACGTTCAATAAAAATGTTAATATAGCTATGATTATAAAACATAATTCACTGTACATGATATATGCTTTTAAGTAGAAACCCAGGTGTGCTAGAATTGAACAATCCTCACAGTGTTAGTTCAAATCTAAAACGAAGTATGTAACAATAGTTAATGAAAAGTCTTGAACAAAGTTTGTAACAATAATATGAATAACAGAGGTAAACTTGAGTAATCAAGGATGCACATATACATGCATACACACATACAAACACGTGGGAAGTTCTGGGAAATATTGGTAGATTAGATAGTGGTTTATATGAAATTGTAAGTAAATTATTATTATAAAATTGCATTACAACTTCCAATTACAAGATGTTTGTAAAGTTCATACTTGCAGAAACCTATGAGAGATGTGAAAGATGAGATCCATTTTATGTCATTTTATAAGACATTGTACTGTCACATATATAACATAATTATTGGAGCGCATCATTAACCTTCTCCCTGCTGAATAAAATCAAAGTGTTCTATTTCTGCATGTGATTGGGCAAGTTAAGTCACCTTCAGCAGAGAGAGGGTTAATAATCACATCATCACATCACATCATCTTTATGAAAGGTTATTACAAGAATATTTATTAGTACATATCTAGAGTTGGACCATACCCTGCAAAATGTTCTAAGTTAAAAATTAATTCATTCTTTACATCGCAGTGGGAATATTTCACCCATAGACTCCACACTAATCCGCTATTCCCATAGAGAAAATCTATCAGTTCTCAGTCATGCTGGGCAACACTCGTCAGCTTTTTGATTGGACGAGACCTCGATGATGGAATGACCAGGCTGTCATTTCTTGAAGTTCTCGTATTTACTAAGAACCCATAGCGTTCTCATATACATGGCGATCAGGGTATTGTTTCTACAAACTCTCTTAGCCGCTAAGGGACCATAGCACTCTCTTTGCCGATAGCTAATACATTGTTAAGAGAGTGCCATGGTTCCTTAGCGGCTAAGAGAGCTTCGAGAAACAATACCCTGGCACTTACAAGAGCGCTATGGTCTTATTATGAATACGAGAGCTTTGAGAAACGACAACTCTCATGACTCCTGTATGAAACAGCATAACCATACAGTAACCATAACTCCAAACATAGCCAGACTACACCATTGCTTAAGAAAGGAGTAAGAGTTATGCCATATCACACAGGTGAACACATGGCAGATTACTTGAGTAAGCAGAGTTGCAAACCCAGTCAAATAGAAACCATCTCTATGGGAACGATCATAGGAATGTCGAGGTAATCTGCCTTTAATGTTGCAGAATAGAAACATTAATTTATAAACACTACAAGCATAGTACACAGTGACACTAGAACATTCATACCATCACTAAAATTCAGTTCGACTTTCCAACCAACACGATTTATTTAAAACACTCTATAAGAAAAACAATAGACCTGGTCCCAAGATGATAAAACGTTTGGAACACAATTTCATGCTGAAGCTCAACGTTTATGAAGTTGAGCATGAAATTGTACTCGGGAAAAGTTTTGTAATCTCGGGGCCAGGGTTGCTACAAGAAATGAAGATTGATTTACATCCGAATAATTACAAATATCACAGCACTAGACATATAGCTGTTCAACAGCTAATCAAATATGCAGATTTCAGTACAGTGATGGTCACATGACCAGCCACACAAGAACAACCCTGATGGGTTTGTAGGTCACTTGGCACTTAACCCTCTGCCTGCTAAATTAGGCACAGTCACTGCTCATTAGGGCATATCTGGTTGCCTTCAGCATGGAGAGGGTTAAACTAGTCACAGCAACAATAGTGGTATCAATCTCCTCAACCAAAGAAAAACATAGCAAGAACGGAAGAGTGATCTGTTACATTGCCAAATAGATGTCAATTGGGGAGGTGGAAAAGACACAAACACCCACTCACCCCGCAACAATTTGAGCTGCCGGTTTTTTATCGCCCCGATTGGTAGGAGCTTTCCAGGTGAGGAGATTCTGAAGATACCTGTGGACTACAGACAAGCAGACCATGACACAAGTTCTGGTCTTTCAGACAGTGAGCTAATACAAAGTAAAACCACATTTACATAATGTCCTTGCCATATAGCAGACTGACAGTTACAATTGCTAGATCAGTAGTCATACAACATGCAATTAAAATGAGATTGTTTTGAAATAATTATACTGTGAGAAGACACCTTCCCTTTATTTATTTTACTTATTCTAAATTAAATATGAGTGCAGCTATCACAGAGACAACATTTCAAAATGTGCTATGGTAAGAGTAACTTTTTTATTTTTAAGTAGGACTTCATGCTCTAATGTCAAATTTGAGTTAAGCAGGAAATTGTACTTAACAACATTACATGACCTCAAGTGCCCGTTGCACGACGCTCTTGTAGGCTACAACTATTGTAACGTCAACGCTTTCTATTGTGGCGGGAGCCCACTTACAACTATTGTAGTACTACAAGAGCGTTGTGCAACAGGTTTCTGGTACCCAAGCTTAATTTTTATACAACAACAATCATACTGATATCATCAACGCAAATTATCTTCTCACAAAACAATGATGTGATAAAATGTATGGATTTTTTTCAATTTACATAGACAATCGAGAGAATAATAGTTCACGATTCACTGTTATTTCGATACAGGACAATATGTGGTGCTAAAAAGAATCAAATATGTATCGTAATTTGTAATCATATGCACGAGCATTCTCTGTTGTCATTACAGATATATGGTAAATCATTGATGACGAAATCTCAAGAATGATGTACAGTGAACAATGCATATGTACACAATGTCCCGTCGCAGGCTTGTATTGGGTTTTCAGATGGCCTATGTAGACGGGGAGGAGCCTACGTAGAGAGGGAGGAGCCTATGTAGACAGGGAGGAGCCTATGTAGACAGGGAGGGGCCTACGTAGGCTGGGAGGAGCCCACTTACATGTGGTGGTGTGGTTACTGGACTGACCCAATGCCGGAAGGCTCTCATTTTCATTTCTTACATTAACCCTCTCCATGCTGAGGGTAACTGGAGATGCCCCAAAGATGTCGGATCTAATCCAGCAGGGAGATGGTTAAACAATAAAATAGTTCAGGATAAACACTAAAACCAACACTTGAAAAGATTAATTGTACATTAATTGTACGCTAATTGTACAAACTTTTGGAATTAAAATTTCAGCTAGACATTGCTAATTTCTCAGAGAAATGTTTAGTAATATGTGGGCTCCTGTTGTAAGTCAATATATAAGCCAATCAATTTGACAATAGTCTCTAACATTGTATAAGCATCTTAAACACATTAAATAATTGAACACATTTCTTGCTACTTCTTGGTTTGGCAAGCATATTGTAATGATCAAACAGCTTTTTGCAAGATTTTCCTGAAGACACTTCGTTTTCACATTCTGTATTTTGTCTGATGCTGACATTCTATGTATTCTATGTCAGAATATTTCTCGGCTCCGAAACCACCATCTCAAGTGGGTGTTATCTACTCTGATAAATAAACATCTTAGCACCAGGTACGGTACAGTCGCGAACACCTCCAAGATGCCAAATTGGTTGATTGCACACAGGTACGTCCCAAGGCAGACATATATCTACATACGGGCTATATTTCTCTATGTCTTCTAACATACATTCCCTAGCTCGTGCAGTCTTGAGGGTGTGACGACACTGTCGTAATCACCAGCGATGAAGTCCACATATAAGTATGTGTACCTACGTAGAACATTCTTACAGCTAATTGCAAGTCAGGACTAATGTGCTGATAATGATCAATCAATGCCAACGAGAGGTTGGAACCAAAGACTACAGTGGATACCAAAACATTCTTCATCTGTATCCTTGAGAACCAGTTCCTGCCAATCTGTGCTCACAGTGATGTTCAGACAAATTATGCATCTGTTGTCTTCCGTCGAATAAATTTCTTGCAAGATATTCATTGTCATTGCACATTCCGCCTGACCAGGTTAGTTTTTGCCGAGTTCCTGCGCAACCACAAGGTGTTCGGCCGACATTGGAATGACGGTGATACCTGATGACAAGGTGATGGAATCAGTTGCCCCGGCAACAGCAGCGGACACTTCGGATGATGTGATGGTTGGAACGCTTGCTGAGGCTCCTGACTCGATCAGGTTAACTGAGAGACAGACATACACGATAATATGCCACGTACATATTCTTTACATTGGGTTTACACATTTCTTAACACTGAGGATAGAGCCTCTTTAAATATTACTTTGATCCTTGGTCTGTCAGTACCAGCCAGTGCTCGCATGTTTACTGTAACATTCAGCACTATGGATGTTGTGAGTTTTCTCTTGCCGTAAACTGACAAGCCATGGTAAAAGTGAAATAATCTTGAAATTGGATTTACACCCCAATTCAAAAAAATATATTTCACAAACAAAGAAAAAAAGAAGAAGATTACTTTACTCATATTAAGGTTTGTCAAGGACAGCAAAGAGGAAACCTGTAGTGCTTGGAGCTGTAGTAAAACCGAAAGTATTGACATGGTACTGACAAACCAAGGGTGATAAATAGTTCATATAAAGCAGACTTTTAACCCAGTAGCTGTGGCCAATGACCACACGTATACTGTATCTACTTACTTGTGGCTAAGGCTATATGTCCTTGTGACTTCTGCTGTAGTGTGATGGGGCAGTCTTTGTGTGCTAGGAGCAGGGTCTTCAACTGTGCCACTTCTCCCCTCAACAAGCTCACTTCACTCTGTAACAATCAGTGCAGTAAACTTCAAACCTAAAGTTCTGGGGCCCATTGTTCAGAACAGTTGTAGCTCTACAATAGTTGTAACTGGGCTCCCACCACAATACAAAGTGTTGACGTTACAATAGTTGTCGCTACAATAGTTCTGAGCAACAGGGCCCAGACCAGTAGTGCAAAGTGTAGTAGTAAAGCTCTGATTGATCACTGGTCCCAAAATTATGAAACTTTTTTTTACTAAGAAAATTTCATAATCTCGGGGTCTAAAAGCAGCCCAGTCCAGTGTGCCTAATATAACTATAGCAAAACATATGCCAGTTGAGAGTACATGACACCTACCTGTAACCTGGAGTTAGTGTTGGACAGATCGTCGGCTTTCTTCTCCAGATTGTTGATCCAGCCTTTCCTCTTCTGTCTACACCGTGCTGCTGCTGCCCTGTAACCATGGTAACAGACATGTATCAATAGCTACAATCATCACCAACATGATCTAACACCCAAATAAAAAAACTAAATGATAAATCGTAAACTTTGTTTTAATCACTTACCGTATTGGACGTATTAAACGCCCTGCTGCAATAAACGCACCCTTAAAAACTATTTCAAATAATAACAATATTTCATACAGGGTTAACGATTAACACTCGCCCGAGTCATTTCTCCCAATGCTAAAAGTACCCTAAGGGCGACATTCATAACATTTGTTAACATTTGTTATTTGTATCACTATTCAGGCGAGTACGTTTTAAAGTTAGTTATTATACCTGTCATACCTAATAAATTTGCGTTTTTTTTCCATACTTTAATAAACACCCCCTCCCCAGTCAATTTTGTTAGCACCCTGGGTGTTTAATATGTCAAATACGGTAGCTGACAAAGTATTCTCACATAGAATGCTTGTCCTGACATACTTGACCACTGTATCCATGAAACTACAAAATCCTAATAAGTAACTAATTCATGAAATTCAGTACTACTAGTAATACTAAGCAGCACAAGACCATACAATGACATACCGATTTCTTTCTAAAAATTTGCGCCTCCTATCTTCGGTATCTTCATCACCTCTTCTGCGCTTGCTGGGAACAAAGGGAGAGAAATATGTCTCAGGGGAGACAACTTATGGATATTACCTAACAGTGCAAAAACAAACAGCAAAATCTGCTTTTCAAATATTCTTTACGACAATGCAATAAGAAGTTGACTCGTCGACAAACAATCGTTAGTCATAGCTTGAGTGCATGTAAAAGCTTTAAGTATATACTTTTGTTGTCAGTTACTGTTGGTAATTGTATTTGCTTCGTAGGTGTGTGCATTAAATTGATAAGGTATACAGATGTATGAATACGGCTCTTTTGTGTTTGGGCTGCATATTATTTGTACATGACGTTACAAAGTTTGAGACACCAACTGGTACATAGTAACCTTCACAAGAAATCAAAAAATATGTTATACTGACGTTAGATAGCATACTGTACTAATAATTATAAATTTTAAAGCTGTTTTATAGCTGTTATACCTGTAGTTAAATAATCAATCAAAAAGAATGAATCAAAACAAAAAGAATGAATCAAAACACAAATGTCGAGAGATGCTTTGTTCTCGTAAAATGGTAAGTCATTTGTCCTACCCTGACTCAGGATACCCAGATTCAGAAAACTCTGAGTCCATGAACTCTAGGTTGTCTGGTGATTGGATGGGTGAGTCGAGGGGTGACGTAGAGACCGATTCTGGTAACATGATGGTTGGAGAAGGTATCGTTGACGTGGGTCGATGTGATATCGGCTCAGACTTTATCACAGCCATAGGAGTGTTGTTCTGCTGTAGTGTTTGCTTCAAACGCTGAAGAAAAATTGGACAGAAAAAAATAAATGCAAGGGCCTGCTCCTTTCTAGCTGTAATGTCTGTTCTTTCTGTCCGACGCAGTTACACTGTGCAGTGTTGATCCGTGGCAACGGCGCATGCATCAGACAGAAAGAACAGACATTACAGCTAGAAAGGAGCAGGCCCCTAGAGAACTTTTAAAGAATAATGTTTGAATACACTTTACTGAAAGGAATGTAAACAAATGTGATTAGTGTATATATCATAAGGCCATTTTCAACTACCTTTGTTACATCATGACACGTTGAAGGTGATAAAATAAATTAACCAAGGGTATAACCTCTGAGGCTGGTAGGTTCATCCACTGTATATGCATCTTAATAAAAATTAAATCTTAGTTCATTTTGGATGTTTGTCGTGGAATGGAAATCCAGACCAAGTGTGTTATGGTATTATTTTGACAAGGAGTTTTTGGATTGGCCAATATATTACAAAAAAGGTCAATGGGACAAGCATTTAGACTGCTTCATCAGGGGTGCGTTCAAAGACACGAGGGTTTGCAAGCGACTTACCAAACTAGCCACCGTCTCAAGTGAGTGAGTGAATATGGAGTTTAACCGTCTCAAGAGTCGTACGAACTGTACATGAGACAGGGAACCAGTTTAGCTAAGCGGCTTACTCAGCCCTGTGCTGATTGAACGCACCCCTGATCTATGTGTTGGAGAACAGCAGAATCCAAGCAAGATTTAATTCAACCAAGCAACTTACATATGGTCCAACTGCCCACAACTGAGGTATAAATTGGAAAATATTATTTTGAGTGGTGTATCATCCTACCTGTTTGAGTGCCATGGATGACGTGGGTGTGGTGGTTGGTGTGGTGGTGATGGGCGACACCGGGGTGGTTGCCTTCTGCTGCAGGATGGGCTGCTGACCCATGGGTCCGATGGTCGCGGGGATGTTGACGGGGACGGTCTGCCCCGATGGTAGCTGGAGGAAAACCTGCATGGTGTAGACCGGCTGACTGGAGCTTGCTGTAGTTGTTGGTGCGGGGAGTACAGGGGTGGGTAGAACTGGAGCGGGGACTATGGGGGTGGGGACCACAGGACTTGGTTGTACCACTGCAACATTTGACCTGCAAACATAGATACATGATATCCAACATTAGAACTTGACACACCCCTCCCCTAGGTAAATGTATTGCCTATCCTGCTGAATTAATCTCCCTGCTCTGTAGAGTATCTGGGGTTGCCTCCAGTATGGAGAAGGTTAAATGAATGAATGACTTAGTGCTTTACTTCACAGCAGGAAAATTTCACCCATATGCGACGACTAAATAAAATACATAAATTTTGCACAACAGACAATACTTACATTATATTTATTTTTATATTGGGGTTAAGTGTTGCTTTCTAGATTCGTTCACTTACATAGTAACTGGTGGTGATGACATCATCTCTACAATAGAGTTTGTCATGATTGGTTTCACTGGCAGCACGGTGGTATTGGCCAGACCGGGTATACATGGCGCCGCCCTGACGGGGACAGCTGCCTCGGACATCGCCGATGGCTGCGGAACTAAAGGTGTGACCAGCTCTCGACGTCCGGACAAGTCCAGAGCCTCTGTCTCCTCAATGGCGATGACCCCGCTGTCTTTGTCCGGCTCCTCCTTGATGCACAGAGGGTGTGGCAGCCCCTTGGATGCCTCGATGACCGAGTCCAGACGGGAGGGGTCGGGGGGGACTGGAGTGTTGAGGTCATTGGAGTGTGGGCCTGGCAGCAGCAATCCCTGGACAAACAATGGATGGTGATGTGTAGTATACGTTATTATTGTATTTCTTTGAATTTTGGTTTATGTGCTTTCAAGGTTTTTTAACTTATATCAAGGCTTGTCAGTTTAGGGCAGGAGGAATCCCCAAATGTTGCACTTGCAGTAAACCTCTAAATTAACTAGAGAATTATGTGAGAAGATATTTCTAAATCTAAATTACCTCTGGGAGATCTGCTGCTTTTTTAAATGCTTCTTCAAATGGGTTTTTACTCAGCTCTTGGAATAACCCTATCTCTTCACAATTCTTCAGAAACTTGGTGGGAGTTGGTGTTTGATCTGAAAACAGGAAGATTGAAAAATTAAAAGATTCCGTAATGTGGCACAATTCTTTTTACCTAACTATATGTAAAAATAATGTCCTTTTTGAACAGAGGCAGAACATATTCCATACAATAGTGAGTGAGTGATTATGGAGTTCAACGTCACTTTTCACCCATTTGCGACAAGTTCCATACAATAGATCTACTGATAAATGGCAATTTCAAAGCATAAACAAGTCTATATGACTTCAGGCATGGCAACAGACAATTGTGATTTCAGCGGAAAACAAGACAAGTGTCAGGGGACTGCAAGCCCAAGCCACATCCAGTGCAAATAAATCAACCAGGATAAATAAGCAGATTTCCGCAGATCTGCAGAAGATTGCCACGCCTGGCATTTGCAGTAGAAAAAACGAGTAATAATAGTGTTGAGCTACTGACCAAGGAAGGGGTTGCCGAGAGAGGCGGAGATCCCCCCACCCCCCAGGTTGAGGGCCAGAGACATCTCATGTTTCCTGATGTGAACATTCAGGTGATCCTCAGTCGAAAACCGCTGAAATACAAATATGGACATACACAGATCACCATGTACAGTGTATGTTTGATTGAACTGGCGGTGAACTGTACTTGTTGAATTTGACTGGAAGTAGTGCTTATTGAATTTAAGAAACAGGTACTTGAAGCAGGCCAAAATTTAGTTTTAATAAATGCTCTAAAAAAGAAAAATGTATCTAAATGGATTTGAATCGAATCAGAGATGTTTGGTAAGCATATAAGGTGTATATTACTAATGTAGTTATTAAATAAACAGGGACCTGTTGCTCAGGGGCCTGTTCCTCGGAACAATTGTAGCGCTACAATTGTTGTAACTGGGCTCCCGCCACAATAGAAAGTGTTGACCTTACAATAGTTGTAGCTACAATAGTTCTGAGCAATGGGGCCCAGGACACGTTGATGGTCACAGCAATAAAAAAGATATACAAAATATGTTTTAATTGGAATACAGAAAGCTAATTACAACCACCAATTTAATGGCAATGCTAGTGTTATTCAATAGACCTGTCATCATGGTCATGCCCCTAAACAAATTTTTAGTGACTTAAGACTTCCATATATGCTCACCATTCCACAGCCCATAGCAGAGCAAGCAAACGGCTTGTCATCATCACACATGCCGCGTCTTCCCTCTGTTGTACTGGACGCTCCCACTTCTGTGGACACAACGTGTGGCATATCTTTACTATATTAGTCATGTTAGTAGCTTAATATTTTAGAGTCGTATCGATTCCAATAAAGAACTAGTGCAAAACGTGGATTCAGCTTGTTTCAATCATTCCTATCATTTTTATATTTCACAAGATCTTTTGACCATTCGCTCTTCATTGAATGCACCTCAGATGAGGCCAAAATTAAAAAATGGTTTACTTCCCCTCAACCGACAGACTATTGAAAAAGACCCAGAGCCCAAATATTTTATCAGACAAGAATAGTTGTAAAAAAAAAACGAAATTCAGGACGACAGCAATTATGTTTATACTTCAAATGTAAAAATGTATACAGTATTTTCTTTTTGGCAAGAAAAAGATTTAAAGACATAATATCACAGTTGATAAACATGTATAATCGGACAAACGAATTTCGATCTGAGACTAATTACGCTTGA
>JAUTBV010130978.1:0-12172 GCA_032361325.1 Lepetodrilus fucensis | reverse complement strand
AAGTGAATGTACTTTGCAGTTATAGCTAAGAACTAGTCCAAAACAACCATAACTATCTGTGATATTATGCCTTTAATCAACCATTGTTAATTTTCTTGTGTTCTAAGAATACTATGGATGAAATATTCCATTCCGTTGAGCAACATTGAATATATATAATCAGTGTTCGAAATAGAGCCCGTCCACACGCCTACAACGGGTTATTTTCAGCGAGGACTGGTGATGTTTTATCCTTGCACGCCCACATGTCGTGTTACTTTTTGTTTGTTTTTCAAGATATATATCATCAATCACTGGCGAAAATGCATGAGGACAGGTAACTTCTCAGACTCACCAGTCCTCATGTCTGGCAGTGAAATTGCTGGAGTTTTATACACTGATATAATGGATAAATCTTACAGACTTGCACTGTTAATGTACAACTACAAGGGGAGAGCACTCTGAATCCCTTTGATCTGTATATTTGCACATCCTTCCATGAAGTTCTTGTATCCAATAAGATACAACCATAACCTCATTAGTGGCTGGTATAAATAGCGACTGAGTCTGCTTACACAAGGCGTGTCTAGTTACTAGTATTGTTTCTCATTGTGTATGGGTGAAAGATTCCTGCTGTGAAATAAAACAATAACTCGCTCACCGGTACCTTAATGACAGGATGTCCCAGTCAATACTCACTAGCTTTTAGACATTTTGAAGGATAGTCGTGCTTCCTTGTTTCAGGTGCATGACAACAGACTGACATCCCTACCTGAGGCTGTCGGTCAGCTCCAGTGTCTTGCCAAGCTAGACGTCAGGTGAGGAATCTGTGTATGCATGTGTGTGTGTGTGTCCATGTGTACATGTATGTGTGAGTTTTATTACCATCTTCGGAGAACAGGTTTCATCAGATCATCTCTGAACAATGGTGCAGATTGGGAAGCAATGATCTTGTATAACTAACAGTGTACATCTGCCATCCCGCGGGGCATCTACCAGTCTGTAGTAGATTGTTGTTACAAGATCTGCACCCACCGTTAACGGAGCACTGAAATACTGTGACAAGCAGTTTATATTTGTTGCTGTCCCTAGAATAAAAATAACTTGTCTTGTTAAATATTTGGTGTTCAACACTATGCCCATGTCAACATTGCACAACAATTTTACGCTGGAGTTCCAGGGTCAAATCCCACCCCGGGAACCTGGCGTCAATGTTTGCGAAAGTAACATTTCTGACTCGATATTGATAGGATGCAGTCTGTAGAGTGGCAATGCAGTTATCATCCTTGGTCTTGTCAGTACCAGCCGGTGCTCACAGGTTTACTGCAACATTCAGCACTGGATGTTGCAGGTTTCCTCCTGCCCTAAACTGACAAGTTGTGATATTAGTGAATGATTCTAGAAAGTGACTCTAAACCACAATTCTCATCGCAAATGGGTGAAAGATTCCCGCAGCGACGTTAAACTTCATATTCACTCATTCACTAAACCCCAATTAAAACAAAATAAATCTAACTTTTTTTTTCATTATTTTCTTTTCATATTCCATTTTATAATTGAAAATATTGTTTTCAGGATAAGTAAAACAAATTTTTGGTGTGATTTCCCCAACTACATTTGTGTTTCTGTTTCAGTCGGAACCATCTGAAGGCTCTCCCACTGTGTGTGTGTCAGTTGAAGAACCTGGTCAGTCTGCACGTGGAGCACAACAGCATCACTGAACTGCTTGACCAGATCAGCCACCTGGACAAACTGGAGGACCTGGTACAGTGTGTTTGTGTGTCCTGTGTGTGTCCTGTGTAGTAGGCAGTAGCCTGGTACAGTGTCTGTGTGTCCTGTGTAGTAGCCAGTAGCCTGGGCCTGGTACAGTGTCTGTGTGTCCTGTGTAGTAGCCAGTAGCCTGGGTCTGGTACAGTGTGGCTGTGTGTCTCCTGTGTGTCTCCTGTGTAGTAGCCAGTAGCCTGGGCCTGGTACAGTGTGTCTGTTTGTCCTGTGTAGTAGCCAGTAGCTTTTGACCCTATTTGTTTATGCAACTGCGAGATATTTGACATCGCTAAGTTTCTTAATCTCTGTCCACCGATAGGCAGCAGCTATCAGAGGTATAGCTGCCCAATACATCAACTGATATTGAAAATGCTAAGTCCAAAAGTACAACATGTGGGATAGCATTTTGAAGTTGCCTGTGTATAAGAATCTTCCATTGAGATACAATTTTAAAGAGATTTGTTTCACATAAATTTCATTTTATATATATTTTTATGTATTTTCTTACAGGATGTTTCTAACAATGAGCTCTCCAAACTTCCTCATCACATCGGATATCTGAATCGTTTGTCCAGGCTGAATGTCGCAAATAACAAATTAACCATCCTCCCTCCTGACATTGGCTCCATGGATGGTAGGCGCAGTGTATTTCATTTCAGTGTTCTGTTTTGTCTGTTAAATATTTACTTGTACTCTGAATACAGACACTAATAGAATATATTTGTGACATCACCAGTTGTTTTTACTCAGCATTACTCAATGCAGTTATGTTTTCTTAGCTACTAGTGGCTCCGTGAACACTATTTTATGATTGCTTCATGCTTCCACTCCAGTTTGATTCGTATTTGTAAATTCATAGATGATTCCTGGTAATATTTGAACAGAAATGTTAACTGTCTACACATTTTTTATTTTCTTTCCAAAGATTCCTGCAGCAACATTAAACTCTATAATCACTCGCTCACTCCATTCGATGAATGTAACCATTCGATGAATGTAACTGAAATGTAAATGTTGAAACACATTTTGTCACAGGTTTGAAATACTTTGATGCCACCCACAATCAGTTGGTTCGACTCCCGGATGAGTTTGGCAATCTCCGTTGTCTGGAGCTGCTGTATCTCCGTCACAACAAACTCCCGTATCTCCCAGTCCTCACCAACTGTGTCAACCTCAAGGTCAGCCTAAGACTTTATTTTATATTTTTTCTAGACTTTGGGCTGGATATTTCAGTTGTATATGTCGTCGCAAATGGGTGAAAGATTCCCGCAGTGACGTTAAACTCCATATTCACTCACTCACTCAGTTGTTTATGTCCGAAAACGCAACTATTTTGGAAGTAGTTTTCAAAATGTCACCTCAGAGTTAAATTTTGAATACTACAGTTGTCGGCTCTGATTGTATTTAAACTGTATTCGTCACATAGTTGTCTCCACCGATTGTTTTGTAGTTATTCATCTGTATCTGGCAAAGTTACATGGAGCTTCCCATAACACATGGTTATGATGTCCTGCTACAGGCTCATAAGCAAATTAATAAAAACATGTCTGATTATTGCGTCATTGACTAGGAGCTGCATGTCGGAAACAATGACATCCAAACTTTGACCTCTGAGCACCTCCAACATCTGACAGCTGTCAATGTCCTTGACCTCCGTGACAACAAGATTGCTGAGCTGCCTGGGGAAATAACCTTGCTGCAAGGATTGCAACGACTTGACTTGACCAACAACGACTTAAGTGGGTGAGAAATTGTCATTAGAATTTCCTTTCAATTTTTGTACGAAAAATGCATATGGGTGAAAGATTCCCACTGTGTCGTAAAACAATAGTTCACTCACTCACTCACTCATGCGAACAAATATTTTTTAACATTGATGGTAGTAGTGAGAAAGGTTTTTAGTTGATTTCCTTTAAAGTTTTCTCTTTTTGTTTTTATTTGGACTTGTTCTGTTTTGTTTTACAGGTTGCCGTATACTTTGGGAACGATCACTTCGCTGAAGTCTATTCTTCTGGACGGCAATCCCATGAAGGGAATCAGACGAGATATCATAAAGGCAAGCATGGCCACCAGATACCTAGTTGATAGAGCAGTGGAGAATAACTACTGTATATAGATATGCTTTCTGCGTGTCCAATATAATGTTTTAATGTTTTAATCCTAAAAACATTTAATAATAAAATCAATATTTATTTCTTCACTTTTAGCGAGGCACAATGGAGTTAAAGAAGTATCTTGCGAGTCGTATAGAGGAACCCGATGTCCCACAGAACGGCAGCACAGGTCTGTCAACAGGTGGCGCTGGGGTGCCGGGAGCAGGTGATGGGGGAGTTCGACAACACGACCTGCATCAGTTCAAGACACTAGACTACAGGTCAGTCAGTCAACGTCACAGACTCCTCCTGACCACCTCAATGCTACAGGGTGGTCTAACATTGTAGATTTGAGCACTCTTAGGGTTAAAATTGACTTGACACTTTAGCACCCGAAACTACCGAGGTGAGAAATTGGAACAGGACCCTAATGAATGTTGTTGATGTTTTCAGCAATAAAAAGGTCAGTGACGTTCCTGACGATGTTTGGCAGGCAGCATCAGAAGCCGAAGTAGCTTCCGTCAATCTCAGCAAGAACGCATTCACGCAACTCCCCGACAAGTAAGCTTCAGCACTGTTGATACTTGCGTAATAATTTACTGTTGTCCAAAGAAAACAATTAACATTGTAATATGTAGACTGCTCTGATTGAAATGAAACTGTAACAAAATATATTTCCTTAAAATTGTGGAGATCTGTTTATTGTGGAAGAAAGCCTGGATTTCTGAGTTGACGTAGGAACAACAGTTCTTTAGAAGATTGGAACCACATCTTATTAGGAGATTTATTCCCTGAACTGTTTATTGTGGAAGAAAGCCTGGATTTCTGAGTTGACGTAGGTAGGAACAACAGTTCTTTAGAAGATTGGATCCACAGCTTATTAGGAGATTTATCCCCTGTATTTTAATTTTTGCTGTTGTATTCTCCATGTTTAGCAGTGACTGTTCTGTTTGCTAGGTTGATGCTGTTGAATACATCGTTGAAGGAGTTAAACATGGGATTTAACAAACTACCAGTCCTGCATCCAGACATTGGCCTCTACCTAAAGCTTACTATGCTTGATCTCAGGTATTTATAATATTTATTATATATTGTAGTTCTTTAAAGATATACGACAGAGAGAAAAGTACAGTAGACCTCGCATGTAACATACTCATTGGGACCGGCTATTTTTGTCCCTTATATGCGAAGTCCGTTGTGCGCATATGCCGTAATTAGTGTTAGACGGGACCAGGACTTCAGATTCAGTCCGTTATTGGCGAGTTTATCTGATGCCGTTATATGCAAGGTCTACTGTACTTCGAAAGTTGTGTCGTCGCAAATGGGTGAAAGATTCCCGCAGCGACGTTAAACTCTATATTCACTCACTCACTTCGAAAGTTTTGAAAATGACAAATTGCTGTTGATACTGATTTTGTAAGGAATTGAACAGGTTGTACAAGAAAACATATTTTTTTCTTTATATTTTCTTTCAGAAGTTCTAAGAGAGTTTTGATGAGAGTTGTATCTATTTTCACATTATGAAAAGAACATGTGCATTCTTTTCACAGGTGCAACATGTTATCAGACTTGCCTGCAGATATGTCTTCTCTGAAGCATCTAAGGGAAGTAATTCTGTCCAATAACAGGTACAACCTTTTCTTTATGATGCAAACCCGCAATTCCTTACTGTGGTACAAGTAAATATTGAGAATAACCAGTTATATACTGTAATTGTATTTGGTGATTTATGTGACTGTGGATGAAATTTTTAATTTGTTTTGATGGATTACAGCAGATGATTATTCATTATTCAAGAAAGTATTGAATAGTCTCACTTGGTCTACTGCAATACTCGGCACATTGGGTGTTGTAGGTTTCCTCCTGTCATCATAGCTCTAGATAAGCTGCGTATCAAAATCTATTTAAATATACGATTATGCAATTCTTTGAATTGGGGTTGCATATCGGCAAATTTCCTCTTCCATTTAAGTGGACTAGGGCTGCAAGTTGTTTTGGATTACTAACATAACAAAGGTAAATCCTGAAAAATTGTATGTAGGAATCTGTGCTATATTGGCTGGGACATGCTACATCCACAGATATGTCGCAAAGTTGCTACGTAAAATGTGTCATTGTGTAATGAGGACATAAAACCAGTCAACTTAATTCCAAACACTGCATGTCTGTCTGTGGATGCAGTGCGTAGAGCGCTCATTACTCCATACATTGATTATAGGGTTTGCATGGCTCTAGCAGTGGAAAGAGTTTTCACAAAGGCTGTCGACTCTCAACCTCTCAACCTCAATTTGAAAACAAAAAGTCATGATAAATTATTAATTTATTATTATGATTATAATTATTAATTTTGTATTATGATTATAATTATTATTATTATTTTCTTCCAGGCTCACTCGCCTCCCTCCAGTTTTATTTGAACTCAAGAAACTGGAGATCATATTTGTTAATGACAACAAGATTGACACGATCGACGTGGACGGTCTGATGAAACTGACGGTACTCGCAACCTTAGATCTGCAGAACAACAACTGTACACAGTTCCCTCCGGAACTCGGAAAGTGTGTATCCATCAGGTACGTGTATGGGCAACCGACGTTTCCACAGCACAGCATTAACCCTCTTCCTATGGGCGGGGATGATTCAGTAGAGAGTGTGTTAACTAATGGGAAGTTCTTGCAGTATAATCATTGTGGAACAAGTTTGGGATTTAGTGACAAGTAGGAGTACTGTAGGACAAAGCATTTTTTGAATCTGACAAATTATCCTCGTAGAACATTCCATTTTGCTAGCCTACTAGCCGCACTAATTTTGAACTTCACTCTGTGCGTCTAGATAAGTTTGAAAAGCATGTGTATTGTTGTAATTATTCCTGGTTTAATCATGAATTTGTGAAATAACTGGATACATCAGATTATGGTCGGTCTACAGCTAGTTTTGCATTGCAATTTTATCTGTAACTTTATTGTAAATCTTTTTGATTTTAGACTCCGAATGATTGTTTCATGGAACTAGTCATTATAACGTTTATTCCCAAAGTTTAAAAAAAAAGATATATGAAAAGTATTGACACTTGTGTATCTTTTTAGATCACTCCAACTTGCCGGAAATCCGTGTCGGAATCCCAGACCAGCCATCTTGGCCAAGGGAACGCCAGCCATCATGGAATACCTCCAGAGCAGGATTGTGTCATGAGTTGTCTCACCCTGCTGTACATATGTCTGCTCACCTCAGTGTTGCAGGGATAGACCTTTATCTTTCAAAGCTACTAGCCTGAATAATGATTCAAATAACGAATTTGTTACACAACCTCAAATTTCTACTTGTCCTTAGGATACCTTTAACATTGTGAGAAAGGGTTCTGCTAGCAGGCTAGTGTTAAGATTGATACCTGTGTTGTAGTGTGGACCACAACATATCCATTTCCAGCACAGTCCTCCCTCAATATTACACTGACTTTGGGGTACAACACCAGCACATCTTTAACCTTCTCCTGCTGCTGTCATGTTGACCATTGCTTACTCAAGATTTCAGAAATCAAGGGAAGATAGCACCAATGGCTTCATTTGATTTCCAACACTCTAATCATGTCGAGTTCAACTTGTACATGGGCAAATGAATTTAAAATAAAACTGAGAATGTAACACACGTGTTGAAGGCATTACTGACCAATCAGAAAAAAATAGTGCACTGTTGTCCGACTTCGCAACCCTCGTCCACCTGAGGTAGATTGGGGAGTATCTTTGCATTTTGGGGTCAGTGGGGTCACGACACGAAGTGTTGCGTTCTTGGGTGTTTGATCATAGTACAAATCAAACGCGCTCAATGTGTTTCCGTCACATGGCAGCATGCTCAACTAAATGGACTGCTCCTCCAAAATTTCAATCAATTAATGTTATCAAATGAATAACTTTTTTCTTGTTTGTGATCTTGTTGGTATATTTACAAAAGCTTCAACATTAGTTGAAATATCACCTTATTGCATCTCATTGCGCTACTTTATTTACATTATTTACAAACCATTTTGATTTTTACATTGAATCTGCTGTTACCATTTTCAAAATGCTTCAATAAATATTTTATAAGATCAACAGAAATAATGTGAAAAATGATGTTATTCAATTGTGCCAACATATTTGTTTTGTTTGAACATCAATAAAATATGTATAATTTGAACAAAAATATATCAAGCTCAACATTTCTTGTTGCATGCAATTGGTAACATGTTGTAATACTAGTACCGTACTGGGTAATGGTGTTTATTGTGAATGTTATTATTGAAATCTTTCATTATCATTCTAATTACATGTTGAAAATCAGTTAAGTCATGTAATTTAAATAATGAATGAAAATGAATAGGAAACGTTCAGTTGAAATTGCAGTAAGATTGATCACCAACACTGAGACACTACCACTAGTGCTAGGAATGAGAGATGTTGTTATATATATATATATGTATACATCTGCGACTTGTGGAGGTAATATTTATCTCCAAGATATGTTTTCCTGTATATGTGCGATCACCTTTTCCTTGCAACTTGCCACTGTATTGAAATATACATTGTACATGCTATTTTTCTGTTTGGTTGCATTATACTGTATATTTCACATTTATAATTTACAAAATAATTAAATATATTATCCTATAAAATTGTTTGGTCATGTTATTCATAAAGCAGTACTGATTTAAACCATGTGGAGAGAGATGGAATTCAAAAGCAACACAATAAAGTAAATAGGACTCTGATGTTTTTATTTTCTAAAGAAATTACTAAAAGAGGAAATTCATGGATAATATTGGATGGAATGTGGTTTTATATTGGCATGTCAAGAGCAACAAGCGGATGTATAATTTAAAATATAATAAAAATGTGTACAGACATTGTAAAACGTGCCTCCATTGTGGACATATTTGGGTTCATGGACGAATATTCAAACGTAGACTCAATATATTCAAACATCCTTTCCAGTCAGACAATAGAAACTCAATACACATGTATAACTACAGCTGTAAATGTAGTACATAACAAGAAAGTGTATGGATACAGCCATTTAAAAAAATATAATTTGGTATTCATGCAATCAATGCTGAATTATGTAAAATTCCTGGTTTCCTCCAATAAGATTAATTTGCTAGTAAATATCTGAAACGGCTTGGTCAAATTATTACTATGTTCTCATACATTTAGTTACATTTAATACAATGATCAAAACATACACATGTCAATTGGTCCAACATGTATGCCAAAATATGACAAGGAAACAAACAATTAGACATCAGTATACATCACAAATGGTTTCTGACTTATAAAAACAACATATTTCTATGATATAAAAACATTTCTTGGCATCCATTAATTGCAGGCACTTTGTAGATAGGAACATTGACGTAAATATTTTATCTAATTTATTATCAAGGTTAATAATTGTATGGCTAATATTAATGGCATACTATCACAGATGTTTATGGTCGTTTTGGACTAGTTTTTAGCTATACCTGCAAAGTAAATTCACTTGACATACATAAAATCATGTTTGTACTTTCAAAAAGCTTTCCACCGCTGTGTGGTTGATGAATCTCAATTGCAACCCCTCGATAGACAACCTGAATATGGTCTGTATGCAGTGGTATGGCTTTGCTTCATTATATATCATGCAAGGGGGACATAACTCTAATGTTCGCTTGCAGATTCCTTCATAGATCTGTTGATGCTTCAAAGACAAGATAAATAGCGGAATGTTCGCTTTTTTCATATAAAATATTAATATTTTGATAACTTTCGAGTACTAGGGACTAAGTACATTAGTAAATAACAACTTTTGGGTGGATAAATCAAGCGTAATTAGTCTTAGATCGAAATTTGTTTATCCATTATACACGTCTATCAACTGTGATATTATGCCTTTAATCATATGAATGTAATATAATAGCAAATTAAACTAAAATGCAATTTAATTACATTTCACAAAATTCATGAAATGGCACATTCCCTATATAACAAATCTATAGATTTAAATATGTGTACATATAACAAATTGAAACCATAGTATACTACCTCAAATAAATAATATACAGGTAACAACCTTTTGAAAAATAGGAAATTTCGACAACAGCTTGTCATGACCTATATTGGGACATCTATTTGGTAGAAACTCTCGGTAAATACTTCATGGAATGAAAAACAAAAAATTATTAATTTCCTGAATGTTTACAACCTACTGCAAACAATCTTTTATTTTTCATTCTGTGAAGTATTTACCAATATTTTCTACCAAAATAGGTGTCTTGTCAAACAATATCCAATTAGATGCCTATAATACAGTTTTAAATGATTGATTAATGGACAAGTATCAATTTTCATATTTGATATACTACCGTAATTACTCTAATAATTCGAACCCTCTAATAATTCAAACACCTAAATTAATTGCCAATTTATTTTAATTTCTTACCCTAAAAAACGAACATGACAGAAAATTCGAATCCAAATTTCTAATTATTAGGACACAGTAATTGTTCAAATAATGTTTTGTCTTACTTTGTTTTATTTATTGAATCCTCCATTTATTTACCATTTAATTTACAACCATATATTGTATTTGGTTGTCTCTAATTATATGAACGCTGATAATTTTTTATTTTCCTGTTTTTCTAATAATTCGAACACCTATACATTTAATTATTTTCTCCTGTTCGAATTATTAATACAGTAATTACGGTAGTATATTATTCAATTTCATTATTACATGAATTGTAACATTTGTTTTAAAAAAAGCACTTGTAAATAAAAAGCTATAAAGCTGAGATCAATAGTACTGTAAAAGACTTATATTACATGCAGACTTATATTACACGCTCTACACACAATAGTAACTTGTGCGGAATCGCCTGCGTGGAAAAGGTCTGTGCGGAAATTGAAGCCCTAAGCTGCGGAGAATTCAACCAAGCTCTCATAGACATCGTGATGAAGTGAATATACCTGGACATAATTACGCACAGTAAACTAGGCAATCTAATTATGTGCTATTTCACTGTTTATTTTTCAAAGTGTTATGTTTTTAGCATGAGAACTTATTTACTGTCGTATTTACTGTCGATGAATCAGAGTGGTTTCTTCTCACTTAATCTTGTCAACATTGATAATCAGAGGCCATTTGCTCTATTCATTGCTAATTACTTGGCGTAATCCTATATTAATTGGCCTTTGCAACTGCTTATGTTTGTACTTGCCGACGACCATTCTATACGCGAGTGAAAAATACATAGAATATTATTTATATTTTTTTGCGATGCGCGTAATTTAATTCTCGCGTACTTGATGTCACTTGCTCATAATGAGTCCCCGTGATTAAAGTCTTTTACAGTAAATAAGTGGAGATAAGTTATCGGGTCTGTAGAAAAGAAAAGTGGGACAAAAATAAATAAATAGTGATATAATAAGTGTTTAGTCTTGGTAAATATGTAGATATATGCCATATGCCTTGACAAGATCTCACTATTGTCGTCCATGTGTACAACATGTTAAATGACAGTGGAACCTTCTCTCTGCTGGATACAACAGGAGATGCCCTCTCAACCAGTGACTTGAATTAGCTAAAAGGAATCTTGAGTACAGCTAGCTACAGGTGAAGGAATGGTGCTTGTCTAGTACTCTTGTACAGTATGGAGCTGCCACAGGGCCACTAACTACACCCAACTTCCAAGCCAGGGGTGTGTTCAGGCTACACTACACAATAGTACTATGGTATGTAGGGAGAAGTAGTGCAACCTGAATGCACCCACTGCCTACATCAGAAGCCAAGGCTCTTCTGTACAAAGTGATGTAGCTCTAAGTTACCGGTAACCGTAACTATTAACAATGGTGTAGTCAATGGACAAGATTGGAGACTATAAAGCTACCTTAGAGTACCTTAGAGCTGTACTTTGTACAGCAGCGCCTATGGTATCCCTTCACATAAAGTTGTCTTATCCACTAAGAGACCATACTGCTCTCGTTGCTAATGGCGATTACACTGCAGAGAGACCACTATAGTTTCTTGGTGGATAAGAGAGCTTCGGGAAATGATATCCAAAATATTTTAATTTACTGAAATACCCCTAGGTATGGCACTTAGTATTTATGACACACAACTCTTGTTTTCCTGTTGGAAATTGAGGAATAAATATATATATATTAATTAATGATTAGTTTAGAAATATTTATCTTTGGGTTTTTGAACATAAGATGTTCCATTGATAAATACTGAATATATCATACTAAAAAACTGGCCAATATATTATAGCACTCGTCAACATTTTAAAATAAATATAAATACAAATTTGATTTTCCTAATCTATA
>JAUTBV010130967.1:0-12174 GCA_032361325.1 Lepetodrilus fucensis | reverse complement strand
AGATATATATATATATATATATATATATATATATATATATATATATTATGTGTATATGCGCGCGCGCACACGTGTGTGTGCATGTTTAAATGAATAGCGTCTGCATGCATGCATGGTAACTATGCCTTCTAAGTTCTACCGTATATTTATAATATTACAACAACAGATCCAGCAGACCTGAAGAAGTCCGTCGTCGTCGTCGTCGTCGCTCAGTCAATGTTAAAATAGTTGTATAAAGTTGTTATTGATAACGTACACATTCACGTATAACATGGCATACTGCATGTAACTTTTCATTAAAATGTGGAAAAGTTATATTCATGTGTGTGTTTGCTTGTGTGTACACATGCATGTGCGACTTCTCTTGTGTGTGCGTGCGTATATATCACTAGCACATAATATGTGTATACTTTCACCAACGCAACGTCACATCCTACACACATCATATCTAATATATACTGAAACATGTCAATGTAAACTATAGATATGTTGCATATAATGTAAGCACCAATCTATTAAAGTGTTACTATTAACCTGGAATGTGCAATGTGCTATAACTCTTAAAAATCTATACACAGATCATTAAGAACCGCAACTGTTGCTATACTGCATAGTAAACACGATTGTAAAGGAATTGAATAAACCATTGCGGATGTACACTTTCAAATAGTATACAACTTAACATGCTTAATGCTTAATTTGTTATTGACGACTATATACACATGCAGTTCAACATGGGTATACGCATGCACTATATAGGCCTATATATAAAGTGTTATGTGGCATTCTAGCGTATATAATATTATACATAGGAAAAACTACAATATTTCTATCAGATGTATAATCCTATATATTCGTATACATAAAGGTTGCGACAGGTTGCCTTGTTCCTTGGAAACAGTGTCTATACATATAATCAGTTGAACTCATTTGATCTATATATAAGACCGAACGACTAATGAGTATAGTTATACTTTAAGGCATGCAATCACGGTTTGTCGACATATTTCATGGTCAAACGTATTTTTACCTGAAAGTAGAATGTACATTTGATTTGTCTGCGCAGGTTTATTGCATGGGCAACAAGCTACATCTTCCCGGTACTTTGAAAGATGTTCATATATTTAATATTATTTAGTTGCGATATATACGTCAATTAAATATCAAGACAATATAAGCATATACTGCGTGATGGCTCCCTTGTTTCCCAGAAACTTTTGGCGAATCATTGAAATGCTTCCATCTTTAAGACCTATTATATACACTTAATATAAGCGTCTACTCAAGTATTAATTGAAAGATGTTCATATTTAATCATATTTGACAAACACATGTGTTTATTCAATATCAGAATATAAATAAAACCACTTTAACGTTTTGTTTTTTATTTGTCTTCCCAAAAGAAAAGCGGTAATTCAGCAGATTAGTCCAAGCTTATCACACATGCAATTGCGTTATTGAATCCCACAGGGCCGGTTATATTGCATATTGACTTTTCTATTGTATGACGCCTCGTTATGCTGAACTATCCATGGATCTGATGCAGGATTTCAGTGTCAGCCCCGTATAGATGAACGCCCAGAGGAGTTAAAAACAACGTAGATAACCAGTTCAAACACCTCCCTGTATATAATTGAATTGTTTTCTGTCATGAAGTCCGCTTATACGGGATCAGTCTTTAAGGGAATAAATCTTTCTGGCCGAGATATATAGCCAAGCAAGCAGGTATCGCAGTCCTAACTCTGACTTTCGATTCATCGAACGTTTTGTTCAATAGTTACTTGTGGAGGCATACCTCGGCAACCCATGCCGATCAAAGACAGAAATGGCTAAAATACTGATTTTCAATAACTCCTCTTGCAAGAGGTATTTATATCAATGAAAAATAATAAAGACCGTCAGTTGAGGGATATTCGTTGCATCATTCATACCGTCCATTTCGCGGCGGGTTTTAGTGAAAACTTTGTGAGTTACAGACCCGTTTTCAGGATAATAGTGGTGTGGTGTTTTTTTCTGAACGTGGATGTACCATTTCACACTAACTTTGGTGATGAACACGGAACTATAAATATCTTAACGGAATTGCTGATAATATAATGGTAAGTGTTAAATATGACGTTTATTTTGTGGGTTTTTATATATTATCAGGAAACATCCAAACATGGTTATATGTACATCTTCCGTTTCTTTTACAGTGCTTATATTTACTCGAGATGTACTCGAAATCTGATTTAATTGGCATGCAATTTGAATTATATTATGTGGACCTCATCCAAGATATAGATATGCCTATTAATCTGAAAGGAAATGTACATGGCTTATAGATATTGTATAGCCTACAGTATTATTTTCTTGGTAAAAGTACGCCTACAAAATGCCCTATATATACACCGGTCCATATGTCGCCATATGCATGCATGTGTCACTGATAAAAGCGCACCATTGTGCTCATGACGTATATATAAAGACATGGATTAACATAATATACTAATATACAGATATGCAATTAGTTATTTAAAAATCGCTGCAATGAGATTTTTCAGTAAAATAACCTCATGAACATACTATGAACCTACTTCTATATATTTGCTTTCTAATGTGAATCTATAAAGAACTCACAGTATGGTACATTCACCCGAAAGACCGATTCATATATATCATGTGAACACAATCAAAACATATTTGGTCAGAATCATATATCTAAAGTATTACTGGATATTATAATATAGGTATATTATAGATCAATTCCAATACAAATGTATTATCGCATTCATTTTAGAATATAGTTGTGTTAACATGTATTTAAAAGAGATACACTATTTTTTAGTATTAAATATTAACATATAATACTTTAAAATGGTATTCTAAACCAGAAAATACTCCATTCTAACTTGAACGTACTTTCGCTTACATGTAATTATCAATGGAAAAAAAAATATAAAAGATATATATATATAAATAAATAACTCTATTGCACATTGAAAAAATGCGTTCAGTTTAGTGTTCATTTAGAATATACATGCATTGAAATTCACTCTCTCCGCCGAAGTATTATTTCCCACCAGGTCTAAAGCACATGCAGGGTTATATCTATAGCAAGCACCAACAAAGATAAATGATTTATATTGAATCACATGTAGCAGTTCTTATTGTTCTGCATGGTATTCATGCGCTCCGCATATACATATCACTCAAACAAATGCTACAGCTGCAATATAATAATAGTGTTATCATACTGTAGATTTCTATAGCGAGGCATATATAGTCGTAGAGTATGTATTCACATTATTACATAGGCAACCGTCGAATTTCGTGACATATTTTCATCACGTGCACGCCTCATTTATATTAACAATACTAGTATATTATAGTTATATTTTAAGATGGTTTATTAAAATACATTTATTTCCTATAACTGGAAATGAAATGTCAGCAAACGCGATAACCAACTCGTATACACAGTATAACTAACAATGTTGAATATGCTTCATATTGTGTTTTCTCTTTCCCAGTTCATAAAATAGGTATACAATTATAGAAATAAAGTATATAGTGGTATAAAACACTATGGAACATCAAATACTCGCTATATGATCTCGAATGATAGAACTTTATTGTATCTAATTAATAGTCAGTTAATTAACTATAAATAATACATATTGTATTATGTAGATATTAATACAATAATGAACGTGTATACGTTTAATACATGTCCGATGAATCAGTGTACATCCTTTCCTCAATACACATTCCTATAATATAATACAAATCCAGAAGACTATTATATTCTACTACTAGTATCACAAATAACTAGGCCTACCTGGATTTGTCGTATTAAAGTATTATTGACAGGCAATGATACATTTAATTGAGTCTGCTTCTAAAAACATAATATTATATAGACAAACACGTGTATACAAATGCCGTTTCTCAGGTGTTTTGGTTTCTATAACTTTCATCAAGTACAGAAACACCCTGAAAATCTCATTCCTCTTGGTACCTTTTGTTGTTGGTGTAGGGCTTATGCCTAAATTAAAAAAGAAAAAAAAAGAGAGAAGAGAAAAAGAAGAAGATGCTTTCTCTATATTGATAATGGAAATATAAAACGTACATACAGGTATACAGTAAATAGTAACACAATTAATTTAAGCAGCTTATGGAAATCAGAGCCAAAGGAAACTTTGGCTATGTACAGAAATATGTGTGTTTATTTAACTTGATCTTTAAAGTTGTGATAAAACTTGAACCCTGTATGATTTTGAGTGCTGAATTTCACACTAGTCACGGTGCGCTGTATCACGCTTTATGTCGGCAGTGGCACGCTCCGAGTTTCTGAGCATACTGTGGAATAACGTGCCGCCTATTTTCAATCAAAATAAACACCTTTAAGAGGCGGTCCTTTGTTCGCGATGCATATTCATGAGAAAGTCCCGTTATATGACGTAAAGTACTCAATAAATCGTTCTCTGAAAACGGACCAATGAAAATGCTTGTTACAAACGTTCTGGTCGCTTCAATCATTGATCACAAAGGTGCACGAGTTCTTATCAGACTGTATCGCTGTTTTCTTCATTTCCTATACCGTAGTATATTCGCCAGTAATGATCTTACTTTTCTATCCCTGTTTGGTGAAATAGTAGTTACGGTTTTGTTTTGTTTACATATTTCTTTGTTGTAGGGGGCTCGTAAATTAATCATGGCGGCAATTAGAAGGAAACGTGGTCGTGTTGCCGTCGCCTGTTGCTCTTCCGTGTTGTATTCCGATACTGGGTAATTTAATCTCTGACATTTTACTACAAATCCATAACATGATTAACGTATTTATGAAATAAAACACAAATGTCGAAATATTGATGACACAAGCCTAAATAAACGCCGATTCACCCGCATGTCGTCTGCTTGTTGTTCGATCGATCCTGCACTCTCTAACAATCGATACATTCTGTCAATGAAAGAGACTTTAGGGAATCACCCACTGAAGGAATTTACTACGTTTACTACAATCCTCGATTAATTTATAGTTATCGACAGATTTTGCCAACACTGTCGCGACCCTAAATAATGAACCAGACTAAACATTGTCGATCATACCTGTTGGTCGAACTTGTTTATTTATTCAATATTGATACCTTTTATCGTATAGAGTCAGGGTCATAGCAAATTAGGATGTAACAGTAGCCAAATACAATCCATATCTATAGAAGGATAAGTGGGTAATTACTACATCTTTTGCATGTGTTTTAAGCATGAAACTTCTGGAGGCCAAACTTCTTGCCTTACTGGATTAATCAAAATCAATTTTCACAAGCAGTTGCTGCCAGTGGAAATTAGGTTAATTTGACTGAGTGATACACATCAATTCAGGAATATATAATAGATAGAAACCAGATAAACATTAGATATAAACAAATGTAGACATTGTAAATATTGTTGATTTTTCGACTCGTTCAATACATTCTCAGATTTACATACATGATGCAATTTGCATCAGGAGTAAATGCACATCTCGTTGAGATAATGTCATCTACTCTACCATGGTCCTTGACTGAATTGGAATAATATTAATTCTTACCGTAACACTATTTTCTCCTATAGGTAGAGCAAAGTTGCATGTGTGACGATGTTGCAATGTAGTGTTCGAATTAATAGGTCAGTTTGGGGGTCATTTGAAAATCTGCAATGTTAAAGGTATCTGTGTGACCCCCTGAAAATGACATATTTTACCACTTTTAACATTGGGCCTATGGAGAATGACCCCCTCATTATTTTCATTATTTCGAACACTGCAATGTATCCTATATTCGTATGACAACATTACGTTGCATCCTATAAATATATTTATGTCACAGGACCTGTCTTTAGTGAGATAACAGTGACTGAATTAGTGCCTCGAGGACAAGTGTTTTTTAGTTTAAACATATTTTATTGACCAAAATGTCATGAGATTGGATATTAAAAGTTGGACGCTTACGGGACCAGCTCTCTAATATAATACAAAGAAAATAATTAAGTTATATGTACAAATATATATAAATGAACAAAGTTGGGGATTTACAGTGCAAATGACAACAATAATAATATAATTATATATATTTATGCAAACATCAAATTAAAAGCTAACAACACGTACACAAAGGACGATTCACAATATGGAGAGGGGTGAAGCAGGGTGATAATAAGACGCATCCTGGTATTGGCCACAGAGGTTAGCCTTTTGGTTGTCGGCAGGGATCGAAATTAGCACTAGCCTGGGTCATTTCCCCCCTACAATGCTAAAGGTATCATAAGGGCTAGTAGAAATTCATAACATTTGTTATTTGTATCACTATTCGGGCTAGTAAGTTTTAAAGTTAGTTTCTATCACTGCTGACTATGAAATTCTTAAGTTATGAAGTTTCAAGAATACATGCCCATTTTCTCAGAGAGTTGATGACTTCATTGACTTGTGGTTTTCCCCTCCAACAGGCTTTCACTACCCTGGGATGACCAGTTTAATCTCTAGGAAAGTCATGGAGCAAGACAGATCTCTCACGTATAGTTTTGTTGCATCTGGATCTCACTTTGGGTAAGGGACACAACTCTACATCCTCTTGTTGTCAAACATGGAGAATCCTTGGTGCTGTTCCTTTCAGCTGTGCCGAGTATTCCGAGTACTCAGAACAGACAATTTTGTGTCAATAAATGCATGAAATTATTGACAGTTGTTACAAGTACTGCAGTTAGGCTTCAAGAAGTACTTTTCTTCATGTTTGAACACACATAGTTTGTAGTAGCTACTAGATTGTTGTTAGTATTTGCTGATGCTCTTCATGATTGGTTGTTAAGTAACTATGCTAAGGCTTAGGGAACATACCACAGTTTCTAAATGTCGACCTCTTCATTTGGAACTAAACAGCACAATTCACTAGACCAGAACATTTGTAAATCATAACTTACTTTTTGGAGGAAATGCTTTTAAGCTGTTTATTATTACACTGTGGTATGTCCCCTTTTAATGAAGGATGGAAGAATCTGATGTTTGAGAAGCCATAATTATATGATATACCGCATCCTTTATTTCTTGAAAGTTTTAGTTGGGATTGAGTTTGATATCCGACTTCTATACTGGAGTATATTTTAAAAAATAATAATTTCACAAACAAAGACTGAAAGAACCAGATCTATCAGAAATAATCATATACAGATATGACATTGACATAAAATACTGTTTGTTTCATTACTTCTTAATATAATTTTTTAGTCAACCATTTAATAATTTATAGTGTTAAAAATATTAATGAATTGAAATAATTGTATGGTAACTGTCAAATTTAATTAAATTGATCTACTAGTAATTGAAACAATGTTCTATGTGTTTTACAGGACTTTGTTCACTGGCAGTGTGGGGTCTTTATTATTAGATCATTACGGCTGGCCGATGCCTTTCTATTTTATTGGTAAGTATTCTGTGGTCATTGCTTGTTACATGTCAGTACAATTTTAACATTCTGTACAAATTAGATTAACCTAATATCTTTCATCATGGATGAAGAGTAATTATTAAATAACAAATTAAGTTATTTCAAATTATTATTTAATATATTTCTATGCCAATATAACTCAAATTGAACTTGATGTACCTGTTCAAATATTTATCATGTTCAACTCAACATTATTTTGATACAAGCAATTGTTGATGATGGAAACTTATGGAAAACTCATATCAACGTCTACTATTAGTAGACTTTGATATTATTAGTTTTCCAAGAGTTCATTAACAAAAATAACTAGATTGTAATATAACAGTGATTGTCATGAACCCAGCAAAAGAGGGTTAACCCTTTCCCTGTGGGGTTATGCACAGCCACTGTACTGCTCTTTGGGACATCTCCGGTTGCCTCCAGCATGGGGAGGGGTTAATCAGCTCATCAAGTTTGATTGATCAAAATCACTGATATTCATGATAATAGCAGTGTTCGAAATAGAGCCCGTCCGCACGCCCGCGACAGGTTCTTTTCAGCGAGGACGGGTAACGTTTTATCCTTGCACGCCCACATGTCATGTTACTTTTTGTTAGTTTTTCAAGATGTATATCATCAATCACTGGCCAACATGAGGACGGGTAACTTCTCAGACTTACCAGTCCTCATGGCTGGCAGGGAAATTGCTGGAGTTTTATATACTGATAATAGTGCATCTAAAGCTGGCACCAGGATACAGAGAGTTAACACAATGCATGTCCTCTATCTGTGTTGCAGGTATTTGTGGCTTAAGCTGGATGCTGCTGATGCGGTACTGCCTTATAGGCCAGCACAGGAAGAAATACATCGTCGTTCCGTCAGTTGACAGCTGCGGATATCCAGAAAAGTTAAGAGAATCTCATTCAGTGCCCTGGATATCGCTGTTTACTAAAGCAGCTTTCTGGTGAGTTCCTTACGTCTACCCACTTTATACGTGCAATCAATGTTTATTGTGAAATGTGGTATTGAGTCAAATGTTCCAGGTTCAAATCCTGTCCCTGTAGTGAAAAGTAGTACTCTTTTGTACTACATATGCTGGCTGAACGGCTCCTGTAGTACTAGTTAGTACTGTGTAGTGTAAAGTAATAAAGTCCTTATAAATAATCTATGTTTAGGCACTACGTATCACTACTCTACCTACACTACGCTACTTTTCTACAAAGTAGTGGCTGGCTAAACAATTTTGGAGTAAAATGGCAGGAAATCGGTTTGCTCATGCGTAGGGGTTTCCTACTATTTCCTACAAAACAATAATGGCTCAAAAAAACAGAATAAAAAGTAGTTGGCTGAATGACTACTGGGGTGTGTTTCACGAAAGGGGTGTATATTTACGCCGGATGTAAATGACGCGGATTTGATTGTATTATCTCATTTACGTTGATTGTATTACGTCATTTACGTTCGACGTAAATATACATCCCTGTCATGAAACGCACCCCTGTAGCACTATGTAGCACTTTGTAGAGATAAGTATTGCAGCCTGAACGCAGCCCAGACTTAAATAACTGGCCTCCGTTGTGCAGGGTTAGAAGTTCCCACTCGTCCGGCGGCCCTTGGCGACCTTTTTTTGTTATGGGCGAAATAGTAATAATAGTTGTATAGGTCACAATATAGGAAAGTAAACTATCAGATGAAATGTCACAATGACTTCTCAGGGATAACTTTGTAGCTCGTCTGGTCTTTTGCGCCATTGGCGCATTACCAATCCATATGTCACATTGGAACTTACCCTATGCGCCAGCATGGCCCATAACATTTTAATTGGCGCATAACACGCGACAACTACAAGTCACTGAAATGAACTAGATATATATGTCTGTCAAGCACAATTACCGAAGAAAAACTTCTGTATTTTCCGTTTACGAACTCATCACAGCCCCTACTGTCTCTTTTCTATACTGAGGTGGTAGGTTCTGTCGTAAACGCGAGCTTCAACTAACTGGACCGAACTCCAAACAGTACCAGCCCACTACTAGTTTCTACTATTCGGAGTTCAGCACTCAGAGTTCGGAGCTTTGAGCCAGGGGCAGATAACTGGCGATAACTGGTGTTGGCACTAGTCTTGTCAGAAGGTGTTCAAATCCATCTTGGAACTATATATATATTTTTTCTTTTTTAAGTGTTTGTGTGTGTGCTCGCATTAACTATATTTCTAGTAATGGATTGATTTAGAAGTGTGTTTTTTTGTTTTTTTTCAACAATTAAATTTTTCATTACATTTATTTGAGAATCTATGAAAAACATAGATGTAATGGAAAATTTAATTATTTTGTATGTTTTGTTTGCCACACATGGATAGGTCTTAAACTTTCTGATTTTTTTCTTTCTTGAAAAGTCTTTTAAAAGTTCTTAAATTTGATTGGCTGAAAAGTGCAGGAACCCTGAATAAGAAGCTCAGAGAAATGAATTCCAGGATGCATGGAAACTGCATTTTGTTTGGATCGAGCACAACTTCTACTTGAAAGAGTAGGCTACATTTGTTCCTGATAAAATTCTTGCACCCATATCTATATTTTTATGTTGTTTACACAACCACATAGGAAATTGCTCCCTAAAAATGACCATCAAAACTGTGTTTAAATGACTCAAAAGTGCTCAAAATTTCAATTGCAATTAACTATCTAAAATAACATTCAGGGCTTGCCATGTTTTCTATAGTTGGCTATGCTTGACACTTGTTTCGCTTATCTTTTTCTTGGGTGACCTTCAAATCAGAAGGGCTACCTTCCATTTTGACTTAATAGCCTTGCTGGCTTGTTCAAATTTCCACTAACTTCTAACCCTGGTTGTAGTCCTTGCTTGTATTACTATGTTGCCCTCTTGTTACTTCCAGGTCATTAATAGTAGGCCACTTTTGTGAAAACAATGCCTTTTACATCCTCTTGTCATGGCTGCCCACATATTTTCATGAAAATTTTCCAACAGCAAAGGTGAGTTGGTGTCGCGTTTAATAATGTTGTCTTTTATCCACAAAGTACAGACAAGTTAAATTTCAACTGCCCCCCAATCTCAGTTGTCTCCCTTGTATCGTTCACAAAATGGCGTCTGAACGTGATGGGAGTACCTAAGTCAAGTTTATGCATGCAACAGTTGAGATTTACCTTGTTTTTACTTTGATCAGTTCAGTTTGTTTCCATTCACAGTATCTACTCGGAAATGCGCCTACTTTGCATTAATCGGCAGCTTTTCTTTCATATAATAATTTGCATTTTATATCTTTTCAAAATGTTACACAATATTCTTGACATATTTTCAAGAATACTTTTATACTGTGCTGATTGAAAAAAAATATAAATAAATATAAATTAAATAGTTTACGTTTACTGCTATTTATTCTAAAATTTGGGTTCTTGAACATTGATTATTTTTTAAAGAGAAGCTGCATTGTAGAATGCCCTATGATCTGGAATATAGAAGAAATGAACATGGCCTCCATAGCCTCTAACACACTAACCAGAAAGCTTTCAATAGTCTCGGGAGACAAACCTTTTGTTTTGATTTTGTGGATCCTTCATATTTGAAATCCTTC
Organism: Lepetodrilus fucensis; assembly: GCA_032361325.1. Classification (NCBI taxonomy): domain Eukaryota; kingdom Metazoa; phylum Mollusca; class Gastropoda; order Lepetellida; family Lepetodrilidae; genus Lepetodrilus; species Lepetodrilus fucensis. The sequence goes on along the minus strand of JAUTBV010130967.1, from coordinate 1,146 downwards.
CATTTTGGAAACCAATCTACCTCCACCTGGACAGGAAAACCACAGAAATCTAGTCATGCGCTGGCTTTCATAAACTAATTTTCTGTGCGTAGGATTAATTTCAGGTCAATGGTTGTAGGGCATTCTATGCTCTGTTTCTCCTTTCAAATACTGTTATTTTGGATGCCAACATTCTTCCATGACATTTCCCAATGGGAAAGGTGAGGTTTGTGTGGGAATTTAAATTAATTTAAATTTAAATTGCACCAAACCTGAAACCAGACAATCTGACTTGCAGCTATTTCCAAAAGCAGAAAACCAATTAGATTATTATTTAAAGATAAGCTGCACTGTAGAATGCCCTATGATCCTGGAATATAGAAGAACAAAATAACCTCCATAGCCTCTAAGACACTAACCAGAAAGCTTTCAATAGTCTCGGGAGACAAACCTTTTGTTTTGATTTCAGAGATTTTATTGCGGATCCCTCAAATTTCAAATCCTTCCATTTTTTTTACACCCACCTACCTTCCACCTGGACAGGGAAACCAAAAACCTCCAGTCATTCGCAGGCCTTCATATATATTAGTCTTGATTCGCAAACTAATTTTCTGATTAATTTCAGGTCAATGGTTGTAGGGCATATTATGCACTGTTTCTCCTTTCAAATACTGTTATTTTGGATGCCAACGTTCTTCCATGACAATTTCCCCATGGGAAAGGTGAGGTTTTTGTGGGGATTTAAATTTAATACTAATGCAGTGCACTAACCGTGAAACCAGACAATCCAGCTTACAGCTATTTCCAAAGGATGCATTCATACCATTATCCCCCAAAGGGACTCGAACAAAATCTTAATTTATTGAAAATACAATATGATAGTACACCATGAATAGTGGTGAAAGGCATACTATCACAGTTGATAGACCTGTATAATGGACAAACAAATTTCGATATGAGACTAATTACGCTCGATATAATGCCCTTCGATGCACAGCATATTCTAATACAACGCAGGGTCCAACGTGGATCCCATTAAAAAAATATATATATACCGGTATATTTAAATCAGATATTGCTAAGAACTAGTCCAAAACAACCATAAATATCTGTGATATTATGCCTTTAAATTATCTCCACTATCTAAGTGAAAGAATCTTGAAAGCG